>PVJA010000412.1:0-176540 GCA_004027025.1 Myocastor coypus
GTTGTTGTATGAGACCAGCTCTTCTGGGTCCTTATTACTTTCATGTTAATTTACATTTCTTGGACAAAACTTCGTGGTTGTTTTATAAGTCTGGCTCTTCTGGGTCCTCATTATTTTCATTTGAATTTTAGGAACGGGTTGCCAATTTCTATTAAGAAGGCTGCTGAGGTTTTGATTGGGATCATATTGGATGTGTAGATCAATCTGGAGAGAATGACAACCTTAAAAATGTTGACTCTTTTCAGCCATAGGAGAGCCATGCCTGTCCACTTAGCAAGGACCTTTCTAATTTCTCTCGGCAAAGGTTTGAGTTTTCAGTGTAGAGACCTTGCATATTTTTGTTAAATTTATTCCTAGTGTATTTGAATCTTTCCTGTTATTTTAAACAATATTTTTAAATTTTTATTCTCTACAAATACTAATGAATTTTGCATCCGTGACTTCATATACTATAATTCTGCTAAATGTACATACTAATTCTAGCAGTTATTATATTCAGTCATTAGAATTATCTATATTGAGGATAGTTGTCTTCTTTCAAGTGCTTGTAGCTTCCATCTCCTTTTCTTGCCTTATGCTGCCGGCCTGGCTCTAAGGACAAAGCTGAACAGCAGTACCCTTATGATTCTGCAGTTTTATGGGGGAGAAAAAGCTAGTATAGGATGTCACCTGTGAGTATGATTTAGCATGAGATTTTTCATAGATGATCTTCATAAAATTCAAAAATTTATTACTCTCTATTTCTAGGATGCTGGGAAAAACTTTTTTATCATGAGAGTTGTATTTTATCAAATGTCTTCCTGCATTTATTAAGATGATCAAATGTTTTTCATCTTTATACTGGTCTATGATAAATTATACTGAATGACTTTTAAGCATGAAGTTGGTCATGTATTCTTTGTGTGTGTGTGTGTATTTAGCACAGTGTTTATAGGATATCATTATACAGATCAGACTCATAGGGGCTGGGGAGATAGCTATTAGAATAAGTGCTTGCCTGGCAAATGCAAGGACCTGAGTTCAATCCCTGGCTGTGGGGGGTGAGGGGATAGATCAGATTCATAGTGATAATCCTGTTTTCTGCTCCCTAGTGCTGTGATACAGGCATGCACCACCACGCCTGGACTTCATTGCCAGTTCAGCATGACCAAGGGGGAAGGGCCAGCATGGCAAGTGATACCAAGGATCAAACCCTGGCCCCTGCGCTTACCTAAGCAAGCACTTAGTCAGCTGAGCTGACTGTGTATTCTTGAAGCAATCTCACTTGTTGACATAAGTTAGCCTTTTAAAATATACTTGGACTAATTCTCCTTAGCTTTATGTTTTTTAACCTAAGTTTCAGGAGGATGTTGGTTTATGACTCTTTTCTTGAAATTTCTTATCATATTTTGGTATTGTAGGTTATGCTGATTTCATAGAATATGACAGGAGGAAAGTATTGTTTCTTCTTGAAAAGTTTGAGAGAAAACACCAGAAAAATGAACTGTAACGGTAACTTTCTTGGGCAGAGGGCTTATGTCTAATTCTTAGAATTAGTGTAAGGCATTCAGATTTTCTATTTTCTTGTGATACGTTATGTTCTTCAAGGAATTATCCATTTCATTCAAGAGGAATTTGTTAACTCTAATTTTACCCACATTCATTAATATATCTTTGCATTATACTGTGTTATCATCCCTTATTGTCTCGGGAACTCTGTAGTGATGGTGTCTGTTTAACCTGGTATTGGTAGCTTTTTTTTTTCTTTATCACTTTTTCTGAGCTTATTGATTTTATTAATATTTCTAAAGGAGAAATTTCTGCTACTTGATCATCCTTATGGATTTTATCTATTGTTTTCTGTTGTCTATTTCATGGGTTTCTGCTTTTATCTTTAACATTTCCATCCATCTAGTTTGAGTTTGATTTGCTTTTTTTCTCCTGGCTTCTTAGGGCGAATTTTAAACATTAATTCATTTTCATCATGATCATTTAAGGCTGTACATTTCCCATAGTGCAGAAGTAGCTGTATTTTCAATGTTTGATATGCCATGTTTTCATTTATGTCCTACTTAAAATCTCTTCTAATTGCTTTATTTGGCCAGTGAATGGTTTGGAAGTCTATTGCTTAATTTCCAAGTATTTACTGAAACCCTAGAATCTCATTGCTATCGATATATGATTTAATTATGTCTTGCTTAGAGAAGATACCCTGGATGGTTTCTTTTCTTTAATCTTTGAGGATGTTTTTGATCAAGCACACAGTCGGTGTTGGCGGGGAATCACAGACCTGTGAAAAGGACGCTCCTGTGCTCCACGAATACCAGCCATGCCAAGTTTGCTACTAGCACTGCTCAAATCATGATGCTCTATTTGTCAGTGAGTGACACACGGGCACTAAGATCTCCACGTGTGATTATGTCTTTGTCTATTCCTGTCGATTTCAGCCTCATATATTTTTAAGTTTGATACTGGGCACATACAAATTGAAGGCTGATAAGATTTCTTGACACATTGACCCTTTTTATCAAAGTGAAATGGGGTCTGGAGGCATTACTTAGCAATAGAGCATCTAGCTAGCATAGTCGAGGCCCTAGATTCCATCCCCAGCACAAAAAGACAGGAAGGAAGGAAGGAAGGAAGGAATTAAGGAAGGAAGGAAGGAAGGAAGGATCAGTGGAGGGTTATGAAATGCTGATTATGCTTCTCTGGATATCTGCCTTATCTGGTACACTGTCCTCTGATGCTAGGCGTTTGTACCTAGTTCTAACACTGTATTCAGTGTGTTCAAGACTTTATATGAAACTGGGTTCATTATAGTTTCTAGACACAAGTTTTTTATTTTTCTATTGTAACCATCTCTGTCTTTAATGTGAGAGTTTATGTCTAGATGTTTCCCATAAAACTTCATGCAGTTTTAGATGAGGCTTTTTTGGAGATGGCAGAATCTTGAGTGTGAATCATGATTCAGTGCAAGGCAGAAGAGTGCAGGGGAGGGCTAAGGGTGGGTAATGGCTCGATCCATCCACTGATTGGACTGGTACCACCCTAATCCCAGTAGACTGAACAGGCTATAAGGGATGGAAGGAGGCTCGTCTCCTCTGCCTGCACTGTTGCTTTTGCTGTTTTCTGCCTCTCTGCTTGGTTGCCCCTCTGCCTTGGAGCCAGCTGACAAAGGACTGGAACCTCTCCAGATTGTGAACTAAGTAAACTTCCCTGCTCTGACTTTAAGCATTGGGTACTTTGTCTCAGCAACAAGAGAAAGCAACCAAGACAAATTAGTTGATAATTTTTAAAATATTAGGGCTTGATACAAGTCTATTTCAATATTTGCTTTCTGTTTATCTTCTTAACTGCTCCTCTGTTCTCACTTCTCTGCTATCCTTTTAGATTGTTTTTCAGTATTCCATTTTGCCTCTCTATTGGTATTTGTAAGTAACACATCTTGGTGTTGATTTTTATGCTTGTTGTAGGTCCTAGCATGCATCCCCAGCATAGTTTTCTTTTCTTTCTTTTTTTTTAATAGTGTTTTTTTTAAGTTTTTATTTTATTTTATTTTATTTTTTTCTTGTTTCAGAACTTTTGTTTGTTTATTTATTTTTATGACCAGCTCAGCCTGCCCTGAGGGCAGGGCTGGCACAGCATGTGGTGCTGGAGATCGAACTGCGGTCCCTGCAGCTGCCCAAGCTTTCCTAAGCAGGCGCTTTAGACCACTGAGCCATCCTGCCGGGTCCCTCCAGCATAGTTTTCTATCATGTACTTTTGTACTATTTTACAATGTAAAACTCCTATTGCTACATCATGAGCTCTTGCCATTACATACAGTTGTGCCTTGGCGCACACCCTTGATTCCTTCCGTGATCCTGGTTACAACCAAGTTGGAGGACTGGGGAGATAGCTCAGTAGGATAAGCACTTGCCTGGCAAGCTCAGGGTCCTGAGTTCAAACCCTAGTACAAAAAAAAAAAAAAAAAAAAAAAAAAAAAAAAAAAAAAAAAAAAAAAAAAAAAAAAACCCTCACAAGTTAGATGAGAACCAAATCAAATTCAATGGTTAGGATCAATGTTGACTTCATAGGAAAATTTGATTTGGTTCTCATACAGTTCACTTGGCGACCAGAATTGTGTAGAAAATAAATCGAGCTCATAAAGCGAGGTGCCACTATATTTTATTTCTACATGAAGAAAAGCCCACAGAACATGGCTATTATTTATACATTAACCAGGTGTCTTCCACAAAGAACTTTATATATATTTATGTAAAATACAAAATCAAATTTTAATATGCTACAGTTTACATTGTTGGGCATTTTTATTCCACAGATAAAGACTTCCACCTGGCTAAACCTCTTTCTTTCTTTCTTTCTTTCTTTCTTTTTTTTTTTTTTGAGGACTGGGGATCGAACTCTAAACCTCTTTCAACATTTTTTTTGGGGCAGGACTGTGCAAGAAAATTTTCTTGAGTTGTGTCACCTGACACTACATTTCACTTTGATTTTTCAGAGTACCTGCATGACACTCAAAGTTCTAGATGAAAAGTTTGATGTCTCTATTTTTGACACTTTAATTATATCATTTCATTATCTTCTGGTCTCTTTTTCTTTTTCATAAGAAGTGATAACCTTTTAATTTTTTTTAAATGGATTTGGTACAGAGCCTTGCTATGTAGCTCAGACTCATGGTGATCTTCCTGTTTTCAGTCTGCCCAACGCTGGGATTATGGACATGCACCAACAGTTTCCATGGCTGGCTGAGTGCACCCGGGTACAGGGCTAGCATGGCGTGTGGTGCTGGGGATTGAACCCCAGTCCCTGCGCTTGCCTAAGCAGGTGCTTTGTCTGCTGAGCTATCTCGCTGATAGCTTCACATGCTATGAAGACTTTAGTTGACTGCTTTAAAGGTTTTTGTCTTTGGTTTTTACCAGTTTTCCTATGACACAGTTATGTATGGTCTCTGTTTGTTTCTGTTTTCTGCAAAGGTTTCTTCCACCCGGGGGCTCCGTCTGTCTAGGCAGCTGTCTTCCTCACGGTGCTGGCATGCTGCCCAGCTCTTCAAGGCCCTCTGGGTGCAGATATGCATCCCCACCCTTCTCTTGATGAACCCGAGGGTGCACTTGTATTCATAGTGCTTGGTGATTATGAAACTTTTTGGATTTGTGGTTAATGCCTTTGATCTACTTCGGATTGTTTTTTGCAATTTTCTGTTCAAATATTCTTCTGTTGCCTGCCTTCTCCTCTCCTTTTGGGACTGTAATTGCACATGTATTAAGCCACATGGATTCTGTCCCATAGGGCTCCGGTGACCTGTCCATTGTTTCTTGCTTTTCTGCTTTATGTCAGATAATTTCTTTTGACCCAGCTTCAAATTCAGTGATTCCTTTCTTTAAAATATTTATTTATTTGTTGTTTAGTTACTTATTTGATGCATGATCTTGTTATATCGTTTAGATTCATAGTGAATCCTCCTGTCTCAGCCTCCCCGGCACTGGGATTACAGGTGTGTGCCACCACAACTGGTTTTGGGACCTGCACACCTGGCCCGGGGTTCTGGGGCCAGCACATCGTATGGTACCGGAGATTGAACTCAGGTCCTTGTGCTTGCCAGGAAGGTGCTCAGATCACTGAGTTATCTCCAAAGCCCCAACTTCACTGATTCTTTCTTCTACTGTATTCAGTCTAATATTAAGTTTTTTGGGTAAGTTTTGTATTTATGATATAATAGATTTTCTCTTTGGATTAAAATGTTTGATTCCATTTTAGAGGTTAATGCTGAGGCTTACCATCTATTCATATATGTTGTTCAGCTCTCACACTAGATCCATTAAGATATCCAAATGTATCATTCTGAGGCCTTCTCTAGTTCACTGTAGCTGTGGGGATGATGATGGCTCCACTTCAGTGGCTCTTTGCCCCTCTTGATGATCCAGCACACGTTCCTGCTTCAGTGAGTGTCTTGTAATTTTTAATTATATTGCAGGCATTACGTACAAAAGAACAGTAGAGAAAAAAGATACAATTCTTCACTGAGGTAGAGGCTGGGTCAGCATAGTCTACAGTTGAGCTGAGTTAAATCTAAGTTTCACTGCCACTTTGGGGACAGCCAGTTCTCCATGAGCTTCACATGTCTGCATGGCTCAGGAAGGACTTCTTGCAGCAAGGCTTAGGATCTGAGCACCCAAGGTCTGCAAAGCCACAGAACACAGAAGCGTCAGAGGCAGAGAGAGCACCAGTCTTCCAATCTCTGCCTCTGTCTCTCTCTGTCTGTCTCTGTCTCTCTCTCTCCTCTCTCTCTCTCTCCCCTCCCTTCCCCCCTTCTTTCTCTTTCTCCAAGCCCTGCCTTTAGAGCTTAAATGTTGGATTTGGACTTGGGGTCAGCTGGAGAGTTATTTTGTTCCCCAGTGCTATCTGACTCTATCCCTAGGTTAGATCTCTGCATCCTGCTTCTCTGTGCCTGTCCTCTTGGTTTGATGCACTTTGCCCTTGATAATGGCCTGGGGTATAGCAAAAGCATCTCTTAAACATCCTGAAATGCCTTCAGTTGCTGTCATATACTTGGGGAAGAACTGGAAGGTATCAGTAGGCTTTATAGAAACAAACCTGTCGCATCAGCCTCTATGGACTATGAAAGGTTTATTAAAGTCGGGTTTGTTTCTTTTTGTTCCACTGTGTGGCGGCTTTAGACCCTCTGCTACCATCCTTGAATCCTGAGTCCCTTCTGTCATAGAAGACACTTCTAAGTGTGTCCTTGGCTCTCTGATAGATTGTTAAAGGCCTGATTATGTAGCTCATCCAGCTTATTCCCATTTTTAGCACAGAAAATGGAGTGTCCAGCCCGTGAAACTTGCTAAATTCTGAGAACAAAAAAGGCGTTGCAGCCAGCAGCGGATGTCCTGATAAATGATGACTGAGCTCCCGCGCCTCTCTGCTGCCTGGAGAGCCCCCACTCCCTTTGTCTGGAAGATGCTCGCCCAACCCTCACGTCTTCCTCCTCGGAGCAGCTCCCAGCCTCCCCAGTAGCCCAGGGCCCTGCTTAGGCTCCTCTGTGTGCTCTTTGATCCTGCCTACATTACAGCTGTTTTTCGCCATATCCTAATTGTTTGCATGTCTGTCTTCTCTGCCGAACTTTTAATTTCTTGAGGGTAAGAACCTCATAGTTAAATTATATCCATATATACACACATAGAAATGCACAGTGTGTATCTATCCACTGTCTAACACACACACACACACACACACACACACACACACATATATATATATGCTATACAGTAATTACTAAACTGACATATGCCTAATGAGTGAGTATTGATCTCATGTTCAGGTCCTAGCTGAGCCATGGTAAGTATGCAACACACGTTTATGAAATTAATACATAAAGAAATGAGTTAATAAGTCAGGAATGGTGACAGTCCCTATAATCCCAGCATTCTGGAAGACTGAGGTAGGAGGACCAGGGGAACCTAGCAACTTAAAAGACCATGTCTCAAATTAAATAATAGTAGTAGTAGTAGCAATAATAATAATAATAATAATAATAATAACAATAATAATATAGGACTGGGCACATAGCTTACTGCGGGGGCCTTGGGTTCAGTCCCCAATAGCAAAACCAAATTCCTGTTCTCCATCCTGAAGCTTCATCAGTATGAGATGTAATTACCACTACTTAATATGTGATGTTTTAAAGTCTCTTTAGTGGGAAGAGGGCATGTGCTTATTTGCATATGCAAATTAATACTTCTGCCTGGCATCCTGAGCTTGGGGTGCTTGCTTTGATATGTAGATTCCTGGCAGTGTGAGCCAGTGACTAGAGATAGCAGTCCTCATGTAATCCTTTCTTTCTCTTGCTTTTTTGAGGCAGTGTCTTACAATGAATGACATTCAGGCTGGCCTGGAACTCACTGAAATCCTTCTTCCTCAGCCACTTGGAGCCAGGATTATTGATGCGAGTGATCACACATGATACTTTGATCCTTTTGCTCTCTCTCCCTCTCTTTCCCTTCCTCTCTCTCTGTCCCTCCCTCTCTTTCTCTCTCCCCCTCTCTCTTTGCTGCTACCTCTCCTTCTCTCTCCCTCTCCCTCTCCATCTTCTTTCTCCCTCTC
Organism: Myocastor coypus; assembly: GCA_004027025.1. Classification (NCBI taxonomy): domain Eukaryota; kingdom Metazoa; phylum Chordata; class Mammalia; order Rodentia; family Myocastoridae; genus Myocastor; species Myocastor coypus. Next base: position 8,080 of record PVJA010000412.1, read on the forward strand.
TCTCTCTCCCTTCCTGTCTCTGTCCCTCCCTCTCTTTCTCCCTCTCTCTCTGCCACTCCCTCTCCTCTTTCCCTGTCCCTCCTCCTCTCCTTTCTCTCTCCCTCCCTCTCTCTGTCCCTCCCTCTCTCCCTCTCCTCTCTTCCTCTCCCTCCCCTTTTCCTTTCTCTCTCTCCCTCCCTCTCTCTGTCCCTCCCTCTTTCTCTCTCTCCCTCTCTCTTTGTTGCTCTCCCTCCTTCTCTCCCTCTCCCTCCCCATCTTCTTTCTCCCTCTCTCCCTCCTTTCCTCTCTCTGTTCCTCCCTCTCCTCTCTCCCCCTCCCTCTTTCTCCCTCTCCTTTCTCCCTCCTTCCCTTTCTTTATCCCTCCCTCTCTCTCTGTCCCTTCCTTTCCCTCTCTCCCTTCCTCCCTCTCCCTCTGCCTCTCCTTTCTTCACTCCCTCCCTCTCTATCCCCCTCTCCCCCATCCCTCCCTCTCCTCTCTCTCCCTCTCCCACCCTTCCTCCCTCCCTCCCCCCTCCCTCTTCCCCCTCTTTCCCTTTCTCTCTCCCTCTTTCCTTCATACTTCTCGCTCATCTAGCTCCACTCTCAATGGCCTTAACTCTTGCTTCTCTGGTGTGATGACTAAGAGAAAACAGGAGCAGACAGATAAAACCTTAGAAATTATCTTTTGTGATATCACAAAGACACAACTGACAATTAGGATTTAGCTTACCAAAACATTTCACTTTGCAGAAAAGAAGAGTTGGGAGAATCCAATCGCTGCAGCTTCTGGAAACTCTGAGGTAAGCAAGGGGAAAGGGAAGGAAGAAAAAGAAAGTAGAGAGGGACTCAAACCTCAGAACTCAACCTGACGTGGGTAGAACCAGCACTGCCCCCTGGAGGCACACGTGCCTAATTGGCCCTGGGTCTGGAGAACTCACCCCTACTCAGCCTGCCTTCACCCAGCCTCCATCCAGGCCAAGCACACAGAGGTGTGCCCATCTGTGAGCTCACGGTGAAAGCTCGCCAACAAAGACCAGTGACCAGATTATTCTATGGTGAAAGTCGGATTTTGAAATCTCCCCGTGAAAGGTAAAGAGGAATAAATTAAGTGCATGTAGGAGCGAAAGTAGGGAATAGGACTGGGGCTCCAAGAGGAGCTTTCAGATGGATGGATGGATGGATGGATGGATGGACGGATGGACGGATGGACGGACGGATGGACGGATGGACAGACAGACGGATGGACAGAATAACAGATTGGAAAAACTGGAGATGTATCTCAGTACCTTCCCACTGAATTACATCCCCAAGTTTTTTTTAAAAAAAATGTAATGTTCTGAGACAAGATCTTGCCAACTTGCCAAGACTAGGCTCAAACTTGGGATACTCTTGCCTCAGCCTCCCAGAATGCCAGGTTACTGGCATGTGTCCAACTCAAGTGCAGCATCGTGAGCTCTCACTCAGCAAAGAGAATAATAGTAAAGCAGCCAGACTGGGATTTGTGAATGCCTACTCCGTGAAAGCACATCTGGACAGCATCTCTCCTGCCCAGCATCAAGGCAGGCTGTATCACCTGCACAAGGACAGGAGGCCTGGTTAGCAATGGCACCAGGATTTGTTCTGAGCAGAGTCCGATGCCAAAACGTAAGCTCTGTCAGCATGGTGGCCTGCCTCAGCTTGCACCAGGTAGGTCTGGGTGGGTTCAGAGCAGTTCTGTAGCCAGGAATCTCATCTTCAAGTCTTGGATGTTCTCATGGGATTGAATGCGACACTAGGGTTAAGCTGAGGAGACAGAGAGAAGACCCACACAGGTACTCCATTCGTTCATAGCCATGCATAGCAATTCTCAGAAAGCTCCCTCTGTAGGATCCAGGCGATATTGGGGAGTTTGTTCTCTGCTCCCCACAGGAAAATTAATCAATTTTAAAATCAACCCCTTCTGAGCCATGATGATGACTGGGAGAAAAGGGATTGTTTTTTTAGCTGCTGAGTTTGCTGGGCAGCCCCTCCCCACCTCCACCGGAGCACTTATTGACATTGAAATATCTCAACAATAAGCAGCTATTGATGGCCCCTGAGGTCAATACTGAGATTCATTGACCCAGGCTGCAAATATGGAAGGTGGTGAGTCCAAGGTCACTATTTACCTGAAGGGATGAAAAATAAATCTTGATAAGAACCAAAAATAGAAATCAATATGCATACTGTGGTGTGCATTGCATTACGTCTCCCCAGAAGGAGGCTATTTTGGGAAGTTTCAGGGCTCCTCTGCCTTTAGAAGTGGAGCTCCAGAATGGAGAGGAAGTAGGGAAAGAAAATGATCCTTCTCTCCTCAGCCTGGCCAAGGAGCCGAGGCAATCCACACTGCCCCAGGGATCCGCTCAGGCCCCCGCAGGCTCTCGCTGCCTCCAGCCACTCTGGGCATGTGGCTTGGAAGAAGATGACACTTCCAGCCATGTGAGCTGTGACGGGCTTGGCAAGGTGACCCCTTCCCAAAGCACCCAAGGTGAGATCACAAACTACGGGGCTGCTTCCATTTTTAAAAAAATGTATTAATTATAGTAAAAGTCATACCTCTATTTGCCTGCCTCAAAATACCTCCCCTTGTTTAATCAGGGTTCTCCTCCGACAGGATCTTGCTGTGTAGCTCAGGATGAACTTCCACTCACAGGATCCTCCTGTCTCAGTCTCCCCAGTGCTGGGCAGCCCCTCCTCACCTCCACAGGGGCACTTACTGACATTGAAATATCTCAACAACAAGCAGCTGTTGATGGCCCCTGCGGTCCATACGACATTCATTGACCCAGACTGCAAATATGGAAGTCATGAAACCCCCACATTCACCTCCCTTGCCACTTTCTGAGATGCTTCTGGAACTCCTCTGGCCTGGATGTCTTCACCCGTGCTCTCATGGCTGCCTCCACATCCTGAATCTATTCAAAACACCTTCTTGGGCTGGGAAGATGGCCCAGTGGTCTAAAGCACCTGCTTAGGCAAGCTTAGGCAACTGCAGGGACCATGGTTTGATCCCTGGGCATCATATGTTGTGCCAGCTCCACCCCCAGGGCAGGCTGAGCCAGCCATTATATATATATATATATATATATATATATATATATATATATATATATATATACCACTTAGTTTCTGTAATCATTTTGGCTTCAGAGAACAACCAGAAGTCATAGGGAGCTAGACCCAGTGACAAAGGGGGATGAGGACACCAAGTCATGCTTTCACGAGCCCACTTTTCTGTCAGCTGGCGCTCAGCAGTAGCATTCACTACATTTTTTATCACACTTCGCAAAGGCTCACAAGAAAGAGGACTTGAAGAGCTGCTTCAGAAAATGATGAGAATGATGGGATCGGTAAGTTCAGGCCAAGGAGTGGGGTTAACTTAAAGATGATTAATGGGAATGTGTCTTTACCATACTAAATTTTTAAAATTTACACATGCACCATGGAATGTGATTGCATTTGTAGTTTACTCAACAGTACTATCTGTCTAGGAAACTTTGGTGTGTAAAGAACTAAGCTAGTGGAGAGGGAGGACACAAGGTCCAAATCAATTCCTGAGCCCAGCTTAGGATAGAGCCAGCTATCTGGCGACCTCTACTCTCCTTTCATAATTCCAAACTCTTAACTTGCTGCGCTGTGACATTTCCTCTTCTTGTGGGCTATTTTTATTAAGATTATTTGCCTAGGCCTAATTAACTTCTTTCCCAATTACAAAAGAAATCCATGTTCTTTGTAGAAAAGGTCAAGTCTCCTCGGGATGATCCTTCTCATCTGGCTCCAGGTATCCTTGCTGTGTAAGAAGGGTGAAAGGCATCCGCTTCGGATTCAAACCTGGGTTCAAGTTTCAGTTCCGCAACTTTAGACTCTTGTAGTCTCTGATAAGGAAAGGAATGTTTTTCTTTGCTGCTCTTCCCTGAAAACATAAGCCTCTTTTGTGAAGTTGGTACAGAGATTAAATAAGGATTTATGCAAAGTATCTGGGAACATACTAATAAAGTAGACAAATGTGTGACAAGTCTGATGGTGAAACACATCTGTACACATACAAATAAGCAACATTAGGAACAGAAATGGGACTGTGACTGCTAGAGTAAAGATGGTTTTTAAAATTATGAGAGACATTTATATACAACTTTGTTCTAACAAATTTGAAAATCACTATGAAATAGGTGGCTTCTTAAGAAAAAGTAAATGACTTTCCAATACAGCTAAAACTGTAAATCTCGAATATTCCCCTCACAGAAAATGTCAAATATTGGAGGTGATGGATAGGTTAATTACCCGGATTGAGTCATTCCTAATTGTATTACAAATCATAACATTACTCTGTACCCCTAAATATATGCAGCTATAACTTGCCAATATATAATTTTTTTAAAAAAATGATCATGACTGATTAGAAAAATAGTAAATCAAAGCCTTGATGAGTCAGAAATAGTCAGAATATCAAAACCTAGGCATCTCAGATCCAGAGTGCTTGATGCATGGGGTTGGTGGTATTGATGGTAGGAGAGCCAGGAACCTAGCAGGGTTGCTTAGCAAAGCTGGAAACCAAAGGGACCACAGAAGGAGGCACTGTTAATGCTCCCCCTAAGTGGTGTGGTCCTTGACTGTGATGGCCATTTGAAGTAGGACATGTTGAGTGCCTTGGTGGAGCACAGTTCTGAGTGTCTGTGGATGATCGAGTGCAGGCCACAAACTGAGGAAGGAAGACATGTTTCAGCTGTGGTGACACTGGGCATAGGTTTGTAGCCTGGATGGAATAAAAATGGAAAGGAGGAAGTCTTCCATTTTGCTCCTTCAGAGGAGCTGTGGTCTTCATCATTGCCTTGAAAGATTCATCTCCAGTTCCTTGGGGCTTCCAGTGCAGGGTGACTTTGGCCTTCCACAGTAAACACTTTGAATTTCCTACACAGATTCGTACTGGACTCTGCATTGAGCACTGGATCCCCAACTTACAACTGGATTGATCTGGCTCTGTAGCACCCAGACTGCCATCCTGCATTCTTCCACTCCTGACTCTGTAGATGGCCATTGTACGTCTTCTTTGTAAATTCTTATTGTACTATATGATATCATAACATATCATGTCATATCATTATTATGGTTGATATATCATTGCAACTTGAAGAGTCTAGAAGCTTCACTGAGGAAACTCTACAGTTCTACATCCTGGGGTGAAGAGGACCTGCCCTTACTCTAGGATGTCATTCATTGTGTCAACTTGAGACGTCTAGAAGGTTAATCAAGTGATTCAGCAGGGTCCTTACTTTGTAAACATCCTCAGATTATGTAAAAGGAAGGCATGGAGATGGCATTGGTATGGGCAGAGGCCCAACCTACAATATAAGGGAGGAAAAGACGCTTGCTTCTCACCCCTCTCCCCATTTGCTCTTGCTGCTTTTGCAGTCTTTTGCCACCTTGAACCGTTGCCCCTGCGCCATGCCTCCTGCCTTGGAGTTACCTGATTACAGAGTGAAACCTCCACAAACTGTGAGCTAAATAAACCTGTCCTTCATTAAGTTTGGGCACTGGATATTTTGTCTCAGCAATGAAAGACAAATAACCAAGACATTTATACTGTTAATATTAACTATATTATCAGCTTCTCTAGTGAACTCTAGCCGACAACAAAGAGAGGGACAAAGACGCTGATAGGAGTCATGAAGGAGATGGAGCTGCCCTCAAAAATGCTACCCAAAGAAGGGAACAGGCAGGGACCATTGCTTCTTCCCACTTCCCTTCTTCAGTTTTTCAAAGAATTCCTCCCACTGGCTGACTCACTGAACCTGAAGGCCAGCCAGTCTAAGCATATATTCCCCTGAAATCCAGAACAGCTCAGAGAAGGGCTAGTGAATGAGTCTGATGTCCAACAGGATGATGGGACAGGGTCAGTCCAGATCACCTGCACTGTAAGTGAAACAGAATACCTCAACACCCAGCACTTGAGGACAGAGAGGCTTCCTTTGCTCCACATGTTCAGTCCATGTTCAGTTGGTTCCAAGGCAGTGACAATGTGGGGGAGGGGCCTGGGCAGAAGAAGGCTACTCACATCAAGAGAGAGAAGAGAGGGTCTGGGGAGAGGGATGTGTCCTCCAGACCACATCCCAGGGCCCCATCTTCCGCCAGGCCTCATCGCCTTATAGAACACGCTACACATCCAGCACAAGACCCCCATTTTCCCATCACCCTGCAAAAGACTTGCCTCAGCTTACATGAGAATTTTGAGAGTTCTTCTTGATCCAAGCCATAACTGGTAAGATTTTAAGGAGGTCATAGGAAAATTTCACTAAATCCCCCAAGTTCAGTTGTTTCTGATGCTACATGAGTCATCCAGGAGTGTAGAAGAAAATAGTAATGTTCCAAAGTAACTACATGAGCTACATGACCTGATACAAAGCCCAGATATTTGTATTTCAAAAAAAAAAAAAAAAAAAACAGAAAAACCTAAAACCCAACATTGTTGCTAAAACTTAAAGGCAAAATACATGATGAAAAATCAAATTTCTCAGTGCATTAAAGAATAGCATACTCAAGTTTAATTTGGGTTAGAAATCAAAGGATAGTTCAAAATTGGGAACTATAATCAAGTAATCATTTATATGAAAGTTAAAAATAAAAGTATTCTGATCGCTTCAGTGGATATTGAGAAGAGACATGATACAATCCAACAGGTTTTCTTGTTAAAACCATGAAGCCTTATAGCAAAGACAATACTGGGCAACAAAGATAAGGCAGGGGGCACTACAATTCCTGACCTAAAATTCTACTACAAAGCTACAGCGATAAAATCAGCATGGTATCGGCAAGAAAGTAGACCTGAGGATCACTGAAATAGATTAGAAGATGCAGAAGCAAATACAAACACACTCAGCCACCTTATCTTTGACAAAGGCGTCTAACATGTTTACTGGAAGAAAGATAGCCTCTTTAACAAACAGTGCTGGAAAAACTGGCTCTCCACATGCCGAAAACTAAAACTAAACCAGGTCTATCACCATGCAGTAAACTAAGGTCAAAATGGATTAAAGATCTAAATATTAAAACAGAAACACTAAATCTCCTCAAAGGAAAAGTAGGAGGAAATCTTGAAGACACTGGGGTAGGCAAACAGTTTATGGACATAATCAAAATGTAGGTGTAATATTTGAAAGAATCACCAATTGGGACCTCCTCTTGCTGAGAAGCTTTTACCCATCAAAAGAAATTACCAACATAGTGAAAAGAAAACCCACAAATTTTGAAAAAAAAAAATTAACTAATAAGTATTCAGACAAATTTATATCCAGAATTTATAAAGAACTAAAAAACATTCAGGTCCCAAAATTCAAAGACCCAATCCAGAAATGGGCATCCTAGATGAACACCCACTTCTCAGAGAAAGAATTACTAGAAGCTTAGAAATACATGAAGAAATGCTCCACATCACTAGCCATCCATGAAATACAAATTAAACAACACTTAGATACCTCCTCACCCCAGAAAGAATGGCTATTACAAAGAAATCAACCAACAACAAATGTTGGAGAGGCTATGGGGAAAAGGAACCCTTCTCCACTGCTGGGAATGCAGACTGGTGCAACCATTATGAATATCAGTGTGGAGACTCCTTAAAAAACTAGGACTGGGGCTGGGGAGATAGCTCCAAGGCACAAGTGCCTGCTGGGCAAGTGCAAGGTTGTGAGTTTGAACCCCAGTCCTGAAAAAAAAAAAACTAGGACTGGAAGTCCCATTCAGTTCAGCTACCCGCTACTCGGAATTTTCCCAGAAGAACTGAAAACATCTTATCATAGTAATGTTTATGCACCTGTGTTTATAGCAGTACAACTTGTGATAGCCAAATCTTGGAAATAACCAAAGTGCCAATCATCTAAAAAATGGTTGAAGATGTGGTGTTTTTATACAATGTAATATTATTCAGCTATAAAGAATGATCAACTAGAAGACTTCATATATAAGTGGATGCATCTTGAAGATATACTCATAAGTGAAATAAAGCAGACTTACATGTGTAAATATCATATAGTCTCCCTTGTGTAATAATTCAAAGAAGAAATAAAAATGTAAAGGCATGGCACAGCTAAATGGAAATCAAGAGCTTAAGGATTAAACAAGAAGAGACAGCAAGCAGAAAAGTTAGGAAACTTGGCAGGGTCAAAACCATTTACTTATATACATAGAATGAATTAGACAATGGTCCTAAAAATCTCCAACAGGTTTTTAAGACTGAGAAATTAGAACGTATAATACTAAAACCATGCTTGGAATGCCTGTCATTCTGATTTTTTAATGTAATTAAAAGATGTAATCATTCTCCTTTTAATGTAATTTCAATTATTACTATACTCTCTCTCTCTCAAGTAAATGTTTGCTTTAAAAGAAAACAAAAAAGGTAATAATCCTGTGGCATTTAGGATTATTACCCTTTTTTCTGTTTTCTTTTAAATGCCATAGGATTGACCAGCTACAATTTTGTATATACTTAGATTTCTAAATATCTGTGTAAAACAGTGTAACTTTTTTATCACATTCTATAGGGATTTATTAGAATATCAATGGTGGAAAATACTGGTTCCATGTTAAGTGTAAGGCATTTAACATTCAGAAAGAGTGTGATGTTAGGCTCAAGTACCTATGTTATAGATAATAGAATCATTAAACTTCTCTTCTGGAGGGTTAACAGCTTAAGTTTGCGACCAAAAATTAGAGAAAAGAAAGGGCTACAAGGATAGCCAATATTTTGGCCCTAGCCTTTCAAGGTCAGTGAGGACTCAGGACATAAGAGAAGCTGTACTGTCATATTCTATAATTCAGTGGTGTCCCAAATTTTCTGTTTAAGGAGATTATGGGGCCACAAAGGAAAGGGATCAGTGGTGTACAGTGTGCCTAAGGAAAGTCACTTAGAGAGAAAACATTCTCTCAGGCTCTCACAGAGAGCAAACTGGTCAAGCAATAGCTGTGACTCATCCAGAGGGATGACACTGACCAAAGTTCCACAAAATGCTGTACATGGTTTCAAAGTAAATCCTGAGGGGATTTGAATGACCTTGGGAAATACAAAAGTTACATGTTTTGTTATACAGGTCTTGCTTTAACTTGCCCTTAACCACCCAGCAGAAAAGTTTAACCACTAGGCATAAAACATAAAACTAGATTAGTATGCTGAGCGGTAAAAGGCCCAAGTCAATAGCTTCTGACATTGCCAGTTCTGCTGATAACCCACTACTATTATGGAATATTGAACTATGTATATAATTACTTTCTCTTAGTTCAATGAGAAGAGATATGTGTGCCAATAGTATTTAAAAAAGTTATCACGTGTGTATCTTGTACTCTGAACTACTACTAGGAAGACAACAATATACATTGTATTAATAATTGTGGCTGTCTTACTAACATGTTTTGAAACTGTCTCATTGTTGTTTCTTATTAAAAGTAATAAAAACTGCATAATATACAAAACTATGAAGGGTCAGCGAGATGGCTCAGTGGTCTAAAGTGCCTGAGGAGGAAACTTAAGGCCAGCACTGCGACCGCTCCTCAATCCCTCGCACCACATGCTGCACACCCCCACCCCAGGGCGGGCTGAGCCAGCCATAACACAAACAAATAAATGAGGTTTAAGAGAAATAAATAAAAACAATCTTTAAAAAACTGAAACCTTAGCAATGATAACACAGATCCATTTTGTAGAATTTGAGGGCATGGTGGTGAGTAACTGGTCCCCTCCCTTCTCAGGAGGAGAAAGGAATCAACTCTCCGACCAGCTTCATCGAGTGCTCAGAGGGTCACTGTCTCATTTACTTTCTCTTGTTGCTGGAACGAAATATCTGATGTCCAAAATTAAAGAAGGAATGGTTTATTTAGCCCACACAGTGTGTGAAGGTTTCAGTCCGTACTCAGCTGGCTCCAGGGCAGAGTGGCACATGGAAGAGGGCAGCAGTTCATGGTGGAGGAAAATAGCAAAAAGCTGTGTGAGGAAATGAAGGAGCAGTGGCAGAGAGCATGCCTTTCTTGCTTTCTGATATTGCATTCAGGCTATCTGCTCCAGGCTGGGAGTAGTAGCACACAAACCTATCATCCTAGCCGCACTCACACCTATAATTCCAGCGCTGGATCACGAATTAATCACAAACTCTAGAACTCCACCCCCCATGACTGTATGAGGCTATGGTCAGACATCTAGACACAAACCATAACAGCCACTGGTCAGGAAGGGGCTACAGCTGAATGACAATGTCTCCTCTAAAGCTCATCCAAGCCTAATCTCTTGTGGTGCAGCACTAAGAGGTATGCCAGCCTTTGGAGGATGATTATGTCGTGAAGCCCTTAGGAATGGGAGCACACCATAAGGGCTGGAGGCCAGAGGTTGTGCCCCCTGGCCCTTCTGCCGTCCTCCACAGAGCAGGATGGTGCCATCTTGGAAGCCAAGAGTGCATCTGCCAGATATGAATGCCAGCACTTTGACCTGAGACTTCTTAGGCTCAAGACATGTAAGAAATTAATTTGCTTTTGCTGAGTTTTGGGTTGTTTAGCAGCACAATTACATGAAGTAAGTTTTCATTCTACTGGTTGAAGCTCCTGGTTTATTGAGCAGATCTCTTCTATTTCCACTGAGACTCTGGCACCATCTCCTTCATAAAGGGATAATGGGATAAAAGAAAATTTTTTCAGCCTGGTCAGGTTTCCCTTTCATTGGTGGCAAACCAATGGCGTGCCTAATGCAACCAGTTATTTGTGTTCATTGACAGCTCTAAAAGGTTTGCCCTCCCTGCGTGATAGCAAGCCAATCACAAGTAGAACAGTTGTATATAGAAATCATTCCACAAAAAAGCTTCAATACAAGTTTAAATGCTCTCAACCCTGCCATTTAACATTATAATGAGGATATAGGCTAACGTAATAAGGAAATAAGACAAAATGAGTTATAGATACTGGTAAAGGAGAGATCAAGTTGTCACTATTTGCATACAATATTATTATCAACCAGGAGAATCTACTGAAGCTATTAGAACAAGTAGAATTAAGCTGACTTTAAAGTCAACATATAAAATTCGTTATATTTTCTGTTCACCAAAAATAACTGATTCACAAATCTAATGAGAAATGAATGTCACTCACAATGCAACAGAAACTGTAAATACTCAGATAAACCAAAGAAAGTATGTATATACATATATGAAGAAAGTCACAAAACTTCACAAAGACACCAAGGAGTGGTGGCTTGGGTAATATCCCTCTATAACAAGATTTAACCTTGAAATTATACAAATTCTCTTGATATTATATATAAACATAATGTGAGCACTATTAAAATCCAAAGGCAAGAATTTTAACTCAATAACTCAAGGGTTAGCTGCATGCTGTAGCACACACGCAACTATTATCCCAGCACTCTGGGAGGCTGAAGCAGGAAGATTACAAGTTATTTAAAATCCATATGGATGCCAGGCGTGGTGGCGCACGCCTGTAATCCCAGCACTCGGGAGGCTGAGGCAGGAGGATCGGTGAGAGTTCGAGACCAGCCTGGGCTACAAAAAGTGAGCTCAAGGCCAGCCTGAACTGCGTGGTGAGACCCTGTCTCAAAAAGACAAAAAAAAAAAAAAATTTTTTTTTAAATAAAAAAAAATAAAAATGAAAATAAAATCCATATGGAAAAAAACAGTGCCAAAATGGTTGAAAACATTTTTGAATAGAAGCACAATGAATGTAATCTTCCCCTGTTAGGTAGAGAAATGTACTATGCAGACATTTGTAAAAATACCTTTAAAATGATTCAAATAAGTAGAATAGAAGCCAGGGAAAATACTTTTTAATTTTTTTTAAGACAAGGTCTCACTATGTTGTTCAAGTTGAACTCACTGTATAGCCCAGGCTGGCCTTGAACTTGTGGCAGTCCTCCTGCCTCACCCTCTCAGATGCTGGGATTACAAGGGTATGTCACCATACCCACCCCAAAGCAGATACTCATATTTGCAGTGACTTAGTTGAAGGCTGAGGTGATATCTCAGCAGGAAAATGACTGCCTAGTCAGTAAGTTACATTGCCTTCAAGGGAATTAAGCCATGCATCACAGTGCACTCAAAAATGAACTAAAAATAAAGATCTAGTATAAGTAAAATCCAGCCTTTGAAAAACACAGAGGGTTAGGGCATTTTTTTTTTTTTACATTCTTATGAATGAGAAAGCTTCCAGGTGCACTGCTGTTTTCCCAGAGGTATATAATTAAATAAATGAGAGTATATCAGTAGTATACAATAAATACTGTATGTCCAACTTAAAAACTTTTATTACCAAATGTTTGTAGTACATAGAGTTTACGTTCCTGAGGGGAGTTGGTATGGGTACATGGCACATCTTAAGTTTTCTTCCATCCTCCTCCTCTCCTCTCCCTCCCAGACTTCCACCTCTCAGTCCACCTGCCATGCGAAGGGGATTCCTCCCCCTACTTATTGTTACCTACCTTTTATTTTATTATTTATTTACATTTTGAGTTTCTCACAGAGGAGAAGCCATATGCCAACAGCCATTTCTTAAAAAGGCAGACTTATACAGATTGTGGCAGGAAGTCTTCTGAAATGCACTGTTAAATGTAAGGAGTCACAGAAAAATATGCATAGAATGTTCCTATTTACTTTTTAAAATGTATTTAGCACAAGGTGTCACTACACAGATTGGACTTGTAGTGATCCTCTTGTTTTCAGCCTCCCATATGCTGGGATTATAGGAGTGTGTCACCACACCCAGTCTCAATTGCCCTCTCAGTGTGTCCCAGGGGCAGGGCCAGCACGACCTATTTACTTTTTTTTTTTTCTTTTTTGATATTATGGTTGGCTCAGCCTGCCCTGGGGGTGGGGCTGGCACAGCATGTGACGCTGAGGATCAAACCTCGGTACCTGTGGCTGCCTAAGCTTGCCTAAACAGGCTCTTTAGGCCACTGAGCCATCTCTCTGGCTCAACAACCTATCCACTTTTAAGTGGCCATGTGCATGCTCATGTATGCACAGAAAAGTGACACCTTTCCCGTATTATCAAACTGCTGTGAGTTCTTCGCAGAGAATCCCCAAAAGGGCCAGTGGATGAAAGTGAGGGATGGCAGAGATTTAGTTTCATCCTTTATTATTTTCCTGCTAGCTGGACTTTGAGAAACATATTTTAGAAGAGACAGAATAATGTCTGTCATTCTTCTCAGAAGTGGAACCCTAAAGAGGAGCTCATGCAGAATGAAGAGCCAGCAATGAGGAAGCAGAAGGCTAAGATGCGCGTTTCTCTGAGGTCTCCCACCAGCCTGCTCCCACTAGGCTGCCTGGAGAAGGACGACCCCCCAGAGCTCCCTGTCTTGAGGTGAGATCCTCAGACACTGTACCCCAACATCAGTGTCATTGGTTGTAGCTCTTCTTGGCATGGGAAGGATTGCAAGTTCAGTCTTGGCCTCTCCAACTTAATGAGATCTTGCCTCATTAAAAAAGGCTGGGGAGGGCCCGGCGGGATGGCTCAGTGGTCTAAAGCGCCTGCTTGGGAAAGCTTGGGCAGCTTCAGGGACCGCAGTTCGATCCCCGGCACCACATGCTGCGCCAGCCCTGCCCTCAGGGTGGGCTGAGCCGGCCATAGAAATGAGTGAATAAACAAACAAAGGTTCTGAAACAAGAAAAAAAAAAAATTAAATTTAAAAAAAAAAAAAAAAAAAAAAAATAAAATTTAAAAAAAAAAAAAAAAAGGCTGGGGATGTAGCTCAGTGCAAAAACCCTGGGTTCAACACCTCATACTGAAAGCAACAACAAAGGAGGATTCGTGTGACAACTACTTTCCTTGCTGCTGTAGTTAATTCTGACATCATAACTAATGCCAACTACCTTCTCTAGTTCCCACTGCAAGTTACCCACCATTACAGGCCCAGCTGGTTTCCCAGAGAGGGCTGGCACTGAGTCTATAGGCATCATGGTTATCAGGCCATAGTTGCTACATTTGCCTATTTTCAATCCACAGCAGTATATAAGACATGCCCCAGTTCATCATTTAAGCATCTAATATATTCTTCCTTGCCCCTATTATACACGTAGCTGCAGCTCCGCCTTCCTACTTTTCAACTGGCCTCCTAGAGTGACGATCTCAAAGTAACCAGAAGCAGCAGCCAGAGTTTTAAATTAAGAGAAACCTCACTGTATCCTTGGGTAGAATTGTTCTTCTGGGAGCTGTAGCTCTAGACTCACAGGCCCAAAGCTGCAGACACAGGAAATGTAAGCTACCTTCGTGAGTTATTGGGAGTAGTCATGGTTAGAGCAGCTCCTAACTCCAACCACATTTCTGAGGCCAGGTATTTCATCTACAGGGAAGCACAATGGCACAGTGAGCATTGGACATTGCATGCAATGTCCTCAAGGACTGCAGCACCAGACTGTGGCTTGCAGGACAAATGTCCCTCAGAGGGCTATATGGTAAGGTGTGGTCCCTAGGTCCCTATTGGGAGATGGTGGAGCTTTTAGGATGTGGGCCTTGTGGTAGCTCTGTAGGTTCTTGGAGATGCACCCTTGGCAAGCCTTTCTCACAGGACTCCTCAGTAATTCTCAACAAAGCATTGTTACAAAACCCTGACCTCTCCTCTCCTCCTCTTCCTCCTCCTCATCCTAGTCCTCCTTCTTCTTCTCTCTCTCTCTCTCTCTCTCTCTCTCTCTCTCTCTCTCCTCTGCTCCTCTGGTCCACCATGCAACTGCTTACTTCCATACACCCTCCCACCATGGAGTAAGAAACCTGTGGGACTGCCCCCTACTGGATTTTGAACCTCTAAAATTGAGGTAAATGAAGCTTCTCTCTTCAAAAGTCAGCTGCCTCTGGTATTTTTTCTGTAACACAAAGCTGACCACTACACATGCAGCCTCATGGGAAGCCATCTCCAAGCTGGTGCTTGAGCTGCACTTGCATACGAGCTCTGCACTGCTGGGTGGTGCTGACATTCACCTACCCTTTCCCAGTGAGGACCCTGACTTTGACAGGAAACCTGTCAAGGCTGAGAATGCAAGATTCTCTTAAATTCTCTCTTTCTTAAACATAGATATAGTACCAAACCTGCTTTCCAGCATGACTGTCTTTTAGCCCCAGGAGACGATGACCTCCCTGCCAAGGAGCTCTTCTGTCCTTCACACTCTGCTCTGAATTGGTGATGGAGCCACTTGGACCTACCATTTTCCAAGGACACTCCAGGGTTTTTCAGAAAGGCTTCTTGATTCCACAGTCCTTATCACTGCTGTCTCTGCTATACTGTTCATGTGCCAAAAGTATTGCAAAAGCCATTGCAACCTCCCTTTCCAGCTATAAGCTGTCAGAAAAATTCCATTAATACTGCATACCCAAGAGTAGTAGTTTCCATCCTGAGGTCCATGTTTGGGGACTCATTGCAAGCAGGTGACCCAACTCCAGGATCCTTCCCTTCAGTGTGCTTCTGCAAGTACCAGATGTCTTAAGGCGGGCTCCCTAGAACAATGGTTTTCAAAGTGTAGTCCCTGGGCCCGGAGCATTTCCTTTGCTTGAGAACCTGTGAGAGATGCAGTCTTGGGTTTTTCCCTAGACTAACTGACACAGAAGTTCTGGATGAGGCCTGATCATGCATGTTCTCTGTACATAATAAACCTTGAGAGCCACTGCCCTAGAAGTGGAGCCTGGGATAGGAATTCTTATGAAGTTGATTAACTGATTGATTGAATGATGATTGCCAGTACTGGGGACTAAACCTAGGGTCCTGTATATAGTAGACATGTGCTCTACCACTAAGGTACATCCTCAGCTCATGCAAGTGATTTCTTGAAGATATTCTTAGGAGGAAGGCAAACGAAGCGAGGCAAGTAGAATAAGGCAGGGAAAGAAGCCAGGCAGGGCCGGGGAGATAGCTGAGTGGTCTAAGCACTTGCCTGACAAGCACAAGTACCCAAGTTCAATCCCCAGTACCATATGCCATGCTGGCTTAGGAACCTGGAAGCACTGTACTGGGTATGGGAGTGCACACCTGTAATCCTGCTGCTGGGGAGGCTGAGATGGAAGGATCACTACGAGGCCAAGCTGTAGTGAATCCCTACATAATGGTATCAGGGAGTTGTCTCCACTGGAGACCTATGTAAAGCCAGCTTGGTGGACCTGTGCCCATCAGTCACTGGCTAAAGAAGGTAGAGGAAAGTCTCTAGGCATTTCCAGTGAGATGGCTCCAGGTGGCCATGGGCAATTCTCTAAGGGAGACAGCTATGACCCATCAGAAGTCAGCACTCACAGCCTATGGGGGAAGAGTCAAGGCCTGGAAAAAGGGGTCTGAATGGGGCCCCAGCAGCACTTACCATGAAGAGCTGGGAGCCTGTGACTGTTCTACATGGTGCCAAAACCCAGGGAGGCAGTGGGGTGGGAATGGGAGGTGAAAATGCATCGGACAAAAGTCAGAGAATGGGCACTTGAGCCCCAGCAGCAAGTGACAGGTGTGTGGCCCTGTACTTGGCTTTGCTTCCCTCATTAATAACATGGGGTTAATATCACTCTCCTGTGGCCATGAATGTCAAATTAGATAGTACGTAAAAAATGCATTGTAAACTTTAAGTCATAAAGGAATATCATATAATTTATGTTTTCTGTCAAATGGAAAAAGAATGTATAATTCAACTTTGGTGATAGGATTTATTCTAGAGGTAGAAAGGCTGGGGCATAAGGCTGAGCATTTTCATCTTAACTAGATATTGCCAAACTGCTCCCTAAAATGATTCTATCAATGTACGTTCCCACCAGCAGTGGCACATGAGCGCTCCACTGCCTCATGACCTGGCCAGTTCTCTCTCACTTCTTCTGGACTGTCTAATGAATAGAGGAGCTGTGTATAAGGAGACACACATTCCAGCACGTTCTTTCCAGTCTTTGGGGGCCAGAGATAAAATTGAAGATAAGTCAGATGTACCTCATTAGGGGAATGAATGAATAAATTGCAGTGTATTCCAACAGTGCTTTGCTATGTAACACTTGCAAGGGATGAGCTCATTTGTAATACCTATGCATACATATACATGACAGCACTGAGTGGAAAATACATGCTCCGTAACACTGGGTAGCACATTACACCTTTATTTTTAAAAACACATAAAACAGACCATTGTTTATAGATACACACATTTGTAACAAAAATGTGAAAAATATGCACTGAATATACACCATACTCAGGATAATAGTTATGGGAAAGGGGATAGCCTCGGAAAGGGAAATTCAAAACACCTTCACCTTTTGGTGATAGCTATCTGCTGGGCAGATAGCTCAGCAGATTAAAGCACCTGCTTAGGCAGACACAGGGACCGGGGTTGTGCCTGCCCTGCCCCTGGGGCATGCTGACTGAGACTGAACATGGCGGCATGTGCCTATAATCCCAGCACTTGGGAGGCTGAAACAGGAGGATCATTACAAGTCTGATCCATGTAGTGAGACCCAACAGACCCTGTACTAAATACATGAAAAAGAAAAGACCTTCACCTTGTCTCTAAAGTTTATTCTTTAATAAAAGAGAGAGCAATCATTTGAAATATAAAAAAAAATGCTTAACATTTGCCCATCTGGCATAGCAGATGCACATCTTTTCACATTCCTGGTACTTTATTTTTCAGACAAATAATTATTGTTTTAATTGCTCAGGGCCAATTTCTTTGAGCGAGGAGTGAGGGTGCACTGGCTACCTCTCATCACGCTGCAGCCCTGTGTTGGGCACTGGTGTGCACTCGAGGGCAAGAAACAGCCAGGCACTTCACCCTCGTGGGGTGTAGGGTTTCCAGAGGGAGACGCATGGCAGATGTGGCAAACAGTAAGATGCAAAGTTCAGGGTGCAGCGACGAAGCCAGTTAAGGAAGGTACGTGAGGAGATGGAACTTCAGTGAGAGCGGCAGGATTGCAGGAGGTGACCAGTGGGGTTGAGCAGAGGACCTGACTGCTGAGCCAGAAATGACATGGAAGGGGCTCCTAGCCAGGAGCAGCAGCCTAAGAGATGCTGCATAGGAAGCCTCAAGAAGGAGCGGGTGAACAGCAAGAGGAGAGACCGGAAACTCGGGCAGGGCAGGATCCTGCAGGGATTGGCAGACCCTGTAGAGGTGTTTGCATGTTTAAATACAAAAAATTATGAATAACACGGTATCTTTATAAGTTTTTTTATGTATGAGTAAAGAAAAATCCTCACCATTTGTGCTTTAATTTTTATACTATAGACATTTTTTTTTTTCACTATAGACATTTTTCAGCATGTCCGAAATCACAGTATACAATGAAACCCTGTATGCCTGGCTTCAACACAGCCAGGCTCTCCTTTCCCTGGCCATCTGTTATTATTTTGAAGAAAATTCAATATACCACATCATTTCACTTATCAGTACTACTGTATGCACCTCTATAAAAGAAGGACTTGCTAGCACAGGAGAAAAAAATAACCAAAATAAAACATTACACCTATAGAATAATTATTTCAGAATTGCATCAAACATTGAAGAGCACTAAGCAGGGGAAGCCCATAATGCTATTTACTTTTAAAATAGGAACCTGGCTGTTCTGTGAAAAATGGACTGGAGAAATGGAGGCAGAGTATAGAGAGCATGAAAGAGGCCCAAGCAGGATTTAGAGAATAAGTTAGGCCACGGCAGAAGACAGGGCAGAACTACAGGTGCTAGGTCTATTCTGGAGGTCTAAGCAAGACCTGGTGATAAATGAAAGGAGGATCAAGTGGGAGACACCAAAGATGGCTCTTAGGCTCTGACCCAGAGCTTCATGAGAAATGCAAGTGCTATCTCCTGAGAGAGAGAGCTCTGGGCAGGCAGGACTGAGTGTGGGACAGAAAAGGGCACAGGAACAGTTCAGCTCCTACAAGCTTCTCAGAGGGTCACGAAGAGCCTGCTGCCTGCTCTATGACCTCCAGCGCCCCACTTCTTCCTCTTTGCTATGACTGCATGTTTGCAGCATATCCTGAGAGGTGGAGGAGGCCCAAGTTACAGGTCTAGGGAACAAAGCAGTCTCTCAGCTTACCAGAAACCATCTGCAAGCAGCTAGGACACCAGTCTTGCTTGAGGAGTGGATTTTCCCTTCGCATGCCCATGGTGTCATCTCAGAATATTTACACATGATGAGAATGGAAAGAAAAGTGCTAACCTTTCTGGGCACAAAGGCAATGGCAGTGATGCATTCTGGGATCAATACTAGAAAGCACGCGAAAGTGGTAACGACTGCACCCAAGGCACTGAAACCCAAAGGGAGCCTTTAGGGAAATCAGAATGTCCCCTCTGGGCACGCATAGCCCCCAGGCACACAGCTTTGATGGTGGTTGGAGTCTTTAAACAAATGGAAAATGCTATTATTTTCCAGAGTCCTTCAGCCCCTTGTCCAGCTGTCCTTGGGCCTCCGAAGTGGCCAAAGTAATTGTTTGAAAGAGCCCAAGCCTTTGTCCTTGCCCCTGGTAGCTTTTAATCTGCCTGGAGAGATAAGAAGCGCAGTGCAACAGCTGGATGATTATACACCTGTGTGTGTGTGTGTGTGTGTGTGTGTGTGTGTGTGTGTCTGTGCATGTGTGTGCATGTGCTCCAGGAGAGACTGTGGCAGGAGCTGAATGGATTTAGAATACAATAGACCAGGAAAGTTTCGTAAATGTACATTTGAGCAGCACCTCTAGGGCAGGGCCCCCATGAGGCCACTTCTTCCTCTATAGGAGGATAAAGCCACGTAAAGTAGCCTGAGAGTAAGGGAGGTGGATGCTTTAAAAGGTCACAGTGCCCAGCCCTAGCCAATGCTGCAGAGAAGACCTTAGGATGAAGGCTGAGCAAAGACCTTTCTGGGAGTTTTCAGAGCAGCGAATCACAAGTCAGAGCTCTAGGAGTCCAGGAAGAAGGCCGTGTAAAGAAGCACAGACACAGCCTATTTTGCATGAACTCAAGAAATCTGGCAGTGAAAGTCAGTTGAGAAGCGAAATGAGAGCTGAAGAGCCAGAAGGGTCAGGTGAAGCGTCTACAAGTTGTGAAGTGCCTGCTTCTATTTAAAGCTGTTACAAAAAGAGTGAGCGAAAAGAAAAAGGCTGAATGGGCCAGAGAGGATCAAGCACAGAGTATGGAAGGATCCCTTGGGAGTGAGAAATTGTCTTACCTGCAAGAAGCACAACAGACAATTTCTAAGCCTGGAAAGGTGGAAGGATGGCTGCCAGAGTACAGGCGACAAGGAGTGGGTTTTCCGATGGCTGGCCTTCAGGGTTTCAGGCACAGATGGTGAGAATGGATTAAGCTGCTTTTCTCAAGATGGAATGTACACACACATCACCCAGGGCTCTTGTTAAAATGTAAGCCTTGATTCAGTGGATCTGGGGTGAGACCTGAGAGCTGCATTTCCAACATTGTGAGTGCAACATCCAGTTACCAGGAACGTAAAGCCGTGGGAAGAGACAACAAGAAAGAGAGGAAATGATCAAAAGCCTGGTGGGAGGGAGCATCCTGAGGAGAAGGAAGGTTTGTATCCTAGAGTAAAAGAACTCACTAAGCAGGATACAGAGGAGAAAGGCCAACACAGAGACGCATCTGGTGAAACTTTGGAACAAGACACAAGACATCCTCTTCTGCGACAGTAGATTGTCTGCAGAGCTGTGGGAATAAAACTGAGCCACATTTGTGACACATGCCTGTAATCCCAGCCCTAAGAGATGCTGAGGCAGAAGGATGTTAAGTTTAAGCTCATCCTGAACAACACAGTAACCCTCTCTTAGAATAAAATACCTAAAAGGCTGGGGATGTAGTTCACTGAAAAGGTCCTGGGCTCAGTCTCTAGTACTATGAAAAGGACAAATAAAGTTGGTTTCACTAGTTCTGTCAGAAATGCACAGCCTTGCTGGACATGGTAGCACACACCTATAATCCCAGCACTCAGGAGGCTGAAGCAGGAGGATCACTGCTAGTTGAAGACCAGTTTTGGCTACAAAGTGAGCACAAGGCTGGCCTGAACTGTAATGTGAGACCCTGTCTCAAAAAGACAAAAGAAAAGAAAGAAAGAAGAGAGAGAGAGAGAGAGAGAGAGAGAGAGAGAGAGACAGAGAGAGAGACAGAGAGAGGGAGAGAGAGAGAAATTTGAAGCCTTCAGAATCTTCAGTGTTTTTTTACATTTTTTTTTTTTTTTTTAGTTTTTTATTTTTATTTTGAGACATGGTTGCACTAAATCAGCAGTTGACCAAACTGAGCTGGAAATTTCAATCCACCTGCATCAGCCTCCAAGAGTGCTGAAATTTCAGATATATCCAACCATTCCTGGCCTAGCACAGCTTGGTTTTTCAGTGTTCTTAAACCTGGGTTTTCTATACCCAGCCAAACTATCATACTAAGGGAGATCTAACATAAAGTAGGACTTCTCAGATGACAATCTTATGGATTCTGTTTCTCAGGTCACCTTTCAATGATTCTCCTTGCATATAGGCAATATGAAATTTGAGAGAAGCAAGGCATTAAATGTAGCATGAGGATGCATATCTGGTTTTATGACCTTATCTGGAAGTTAGGATTTTAATGATACACAAAAAAAATGAGGTGCTTGAAGAGTAGGTCATGCCATACCAAGAAGAAGGTCCAATGGCTGAGACATGAAGCCAATAGAAGGAGAGACGATCCTCAGTACTGAAGAGCCTACTCCTCCTGCTCTGATTTGGTTCTTTGGTAGGATCTTTAGGAAAATTCAGTTTGTCAATGAGGTGAAAGAGGCATGGAATGAGATTCAGCAGAAAGTAAAAAAAAAAAACAACCAGACCAGAGAGAGACCTACTGGCATAGACATGGGTGAGTAGCTATAAGGATTTGGAGTAAGATAATGAGGACAGCCTTAGACAACGTGTACAAGGGCAATTAGTGTGAGGGAAATAGGGTTTTCCAGGAACCCTGCAACTTTCTGAGTTTATAGGAATCAGGGAGAGTTTTGTCTTACTTAGGAGAGATGGCAGGAATAAAAAGGAAAAGAAAGAACCTACCCTCTATATTCTTCAGGAAGTTGTGCATGTTTTTCAGTAGGCCAACAGCTGGCAGGGCTGACCTGGCCACGGGTAGACCCAGGGAAGGTATATCCCATCCAGAGACTCATTTATGTAGGAGTCCAAGGCCAGAGGAAAGAGAGAAACTTGAAGAGAAGCTGAGCCTCATTGCTAAACCTTTTAAGATGAGGGGTCAACTGCAACCCCAAACCCACCTTGGAACTTTCCCAAAGTTTCAGTGCTGCAATTAAACCTGAATATTGAGGTTGAAAACATCTTTTGTCTTAAAAACAAGTAACATGTGTCTCACAGGTTCACCACCACTGGCTTAAAGCAACCAAGACAAAGAAGAGGGGAGAGGTGTTGGGGGTCCAAGCAAAGACAGGACTGAGTCCAGAGAGGTCTGTGAGAGTCAGAGTGGACCTGAAATCTTCAAGGTCTATGGAAGGTGCGGTAGTTGATACATTGTGTCAACTTAAGGAAGCTTGGCTGGATGGGCTGGGCTGGTTTCCGGCTGTGGGGGGCCCATCCTGCAGGATGTAGAGGGCCTGCCCTGGGATGTGATTGGTTCACTCTAGGGCCAGACAGGTCACTCCAGAGTGACTCAGCACAAAAAGTGTATAAAAAGAGTTGAGGAAGACTTTGTGTGGTCAGGCCAGCCTTGCCTGGCTTCCTTGGAGAAGTCCTCGTGTTTGGAGCTGCTTGATGTTCGTAGCCATGCCACTTTAGAGGAGCTCTGCGCCGGCACAGAATTTGGAAGAGAGAGGCTTGATGGATGCCACAGCTGTTGCTCCTCCTCTGCTCTTCATTGTTTTCTGCCGCCTTGGAGCCAGTGGAGTATGAAGTGAAACCTCCACAAACTTTGACTTAAATAAGCCTTTCCTTCCTTCATTTTGAGTGTCAGGTATTTGTACCGGCAATGAGTAAAAAGTAACTAAGACAGAAGGTTATTCAAACTAACCAAGTGGTGCCTCTGTTCCCTGTGCCACTTTACAGGTTATATAAACTCCTGCTAGGTATGGTTCTTAGTCAGGTATCAGTGGAGGGAAGGGAAACTGAGACAACTACACAGCACTGAATTGCTAGCTTCCAACAGCTTCAGGCAAGTATGAAAGTCTGATGCTTCTACCAAAGATCTGTGCAGCAATTAGTATTTTTGCTCAAGAGCTATACAGTTCATCTTTAACATTCATAGGTCATAAGAAAGAGCTTGGTAACACCTACTCTACTCTGCTATTCCAGTGTGAAATAACCTCAAAAGGGACCATAGCCAATATACAAATGAATAGGCATGGTTGTATTTCAACAAAACTTTATTCACAAAACTACCCTATCCCAAACAGTGATGGGGATGGGGATCTCAGAATGGAAAAAGGATCATAGTTTACATGCCCTGACTTTCACAAATCCTATAAACTTTTACAAACCTCCCTTTTCGGAGCCCAGGACGTGGACCCACCTCCTTAGAGCACCACTCAGAATGTGTATATGGTGTCTCGCTGATGAGAAGCAACCTCACGTCCAGAACTCATGCTTCCATGCAATGTATACAACTCCCAAAACTTGGTCCTCAGAAATTAAGCCAAGGTGCTCGGTCATGTGTATTATAGACACTGGTCAAACAGTGGGTTAACTTTTAGGGATTAGCGAGTGTCTGCTATAAATCCAAGTATTGGAAAACACACATCTGAGGTATAAATAGCTTAATTTGCAAGGTCAGTGTAGGCAAAGACCCAGTAATGAAATCAAAAGGCTGCTCACACTTGACATACATATGCATGTGGTTTCTTTACCCTCACTGAACAAATATTCAGGCTAGAAGAGAACAGGCAAAATGTGCCTGCCTTCAGGATGCCTGCAGTCCAGTGAAAGGAAGCAAGTAATAAATCACTAAGACTAAAAGATAGCCAGGCATGGCGGCACATACCTCACGGAAGGCCAAGGCAGGAAGAGTGTAAGTTCAGGGCCAGCCTGGGTAACTTAGCAAGACCCTGTCTCAAAACAAAAAAATAAAAGGACTGGGGACGTAGCTCACTCCAAAGGCCTTGGAGTTCATCCAGAATGCCACACACAAAAAAAGAGGAAAATCAATAATGCAGTGTATCACACCATAGTAAAAGTGCTAAAAGGGGAGGGAAAGGGAATAGGAGAATGTGCGTCCACGTGTTTGCATACGTGTCCAGGTGGAGTGGGCTGTGTGCACATACACCTGCCTGTACTATGTGCAGGTAGACCGCTCTTTCACAGTGATCAGCAGGCAGATCTCACTTGCCAGGTACCATTTAAAGAAAGACCCAGCGGAGGTGACCACATGAGCCACGTGGGCTTCTGGAGAGAGGGGAACCTCAGGCACAGAAATCAGTGAGAGCCATCCCAGGGGCAGGCCTGTGCATGGTGCAGCTGGGAAAGAGCAAAGAGGTCACTCGGCTGGCCTGGAAAGTGCCTGATCAAAGGCACGCACGCCCTCTGAGGTGGGAGAACTTGGCTCCAGTGACCGTGAAGGGCAGATCCACAAGTTTCCTCTTGTACTAAGCAGATTAAATAAGTCTTGTTCAAATTTGAGTTCATCGAGTTCATCGCTCTGTGATTTTGAATGGTCCTAGATGGCTCTAAATCCTTGTCCAATTCAAAGATCAATGTCTCATCCTCCCAGAGGCAGGCTTCTCTGCGGTGCTTATGGGCTTGAGAGTAGGCACGCTAGAGACACTCTTGAATAAAATGACTCCTATTTTTGTTTCTGACACCACTACAAGGTACACAGTCTCTCCCAACCAACTTCCTCCTTCCTGGCCCTTCCCATGAGATGTGTCTAGCGCCCTCTCCTGTCTGACAATAGTACTGTGTATTCTCCTAGACTGCTGGGCCCTGGTCCCCCTGCAGTCTGTGTCCGTGGCTGAGAAGGGCTAAAAGAAACCCACATAGAGAACATTCCTATCTTTCCTAGATCACTCACTTCCTGTCCCAGTGTAGGTTACATTCAGCAGTTGTACTGTTTAAAAATGTTGGGTCTCTTCACCTCTATTCTCTGCAACTTGCTTATACTTGGCTGCCCACCTGTGTGTCAGTGACCATCCCGGCACCCGTATCGGTGGCTTGAACATATTCTCCTCTGTCTCTCAGTGTCTCTTTTCATGAGAGGGTCTGAGCAGGAGGAGGCACAGAGTCAGAACTCCAGTGCTTTTGAGTATGTGCCCAACAGTTCCCAGGGCTTCAAAGTGAGACTCCAAAGCCATGGTGGCACTCTGTAAGAGAAGCCATGGAGGCAGACTGTGCAAAGCACAAGGCTGTCAGCCCAGCCACAGGCACACACTGCAGTCCTAGGCCCGTGCTCAGGAGAGAATGAAAATTAATTTTAATGGTAATTGTAGGGGCAGGTGAGGATTGAACAAAATCCATAAGCTGAAGCTCCTGGCCTTTGGGAGGTGATTAGGTTCGAGACAAGGCCAGGAGGGAGCCATCGTGACAGAAGAGGACACTAGAGCTCGTTCTACCCCCACCACTTCAAACTCAGCAGAGAGCCCTTAGTAGCATCCACATGGCTACCGCCTTGGCCTTGGCCTTCCTAGTCTGCAGCTGTGAGACACAGAGGCATGCTGCCAGAGCTACCTGTCCATGGTATTTCCTGATAACATCTAGAGTTAAGACGGGGATCCAGGGCCCCTTCTCTACAATCTATTCTATCTATGCCTTCGCTGTCTCCATCTTCAGAAGAAAACCAGATGAGAAGGGCACACTATTAATGATCTACCAGAAGTGTGGGTTTCTGGTAAATCCTGATACATCAATTCCACCTGATTAAAATAAAACACCTAGCAGATTAGTTCTGCCTGCCCCTGGCTGGGTATGGGAGGCGTGGTCTCGGGTGCTGCATACAATCCTTCAGTGGCTCCTCTCTGGCACTGTTTCTAGGCTCGGCTTCCTGGCTGCCAGGAGCTAAGCTCTTTCACTCCACCCTGCTCTTGTGCCATGATGCTGCTGCCCAAACCCCAAGTGCTGTGCTGTCTTTAAATTGTGGGTGCTGGGTGTTGTCTCCACAATGAGGAAAGCTAATACTCAGGGCAACTTGTTCCTTGAAGTTTCTCTAGGTGATGTAGAGATGGGTGTGCTTAAGGGCTCCTCAGTGGGACCCCTACCCAGTGCCACCCTGGGCAGCTGGAACATAGCCCAGAGAAAGGAGCATTGTACCAGGAAAGAGATCCAGAATGGTGGCAGTGAGAGGAAGGCACAGATGTGGCTGTGTATTTGTTCTGAAACCCCATAGTATAAAAGCCAGGCCAGACCAGCCTGACACTCTCCTGGCCACTCATTTTCCTCCTAGATGGAATTGTATCCAATCACGTGGACAACAGGGCACAGGGGCTGAGGGAGAGGGGCAAGGAGTAGAAGCACATACCTCTGCCCACAGTGTCACTGCTGCCTAGCGGGTCCCTGCTGGTCCCTGATGCCAACCCCACGCTGACAGAGGATGCAGCCTGATCCTGTAATTGAACACTCTGTCCTAGCTACTCTTACATCCCAGATTGAAAACAGAAAAAAAAAAAAAAGCACAGTAACCACATTGAAAAGCTGGCTCTGCCCCACCTACCCTTTGCTTTCTGTGCATGGGACGGGGGCAGAGGCCTGTTTGATGCCAGAGGGTGGCAGAGTAAGGACACCATGGCCTTCTGTGACACTCAGCAGCCCCCGTACTCTGCCCTAGGCTGTGTCTTCCTCTCCTTTGGCAGGGATGGGGAGTGACACACTTCTCACTCCAAAGGCAGAGTCTGCAGTGACACCTTCTCAGTGACTTCGCATAGTCCTAGTTGGGGTTGTGTGGACGATTTCCTAGGAGAAGCATAATGTGTTAGGCTCGCATTCACTCAGAAAGGGAGGAGACACAGCTGATCAGCTCAGTCTGCCTTCTCTCTTGAAGCGCAGTGTGTTCCCCGCCACTGCCTCTGTTCCCTGCCCCTGACCTTACAGAGTCAAATAGGAAGACAAGTCTTCCGAGAGGTACTGAACCTGAACATGGCAGGAGGAATGGCATCTCAGTGAGTGAGAGGACACAATCCTATCCTCAGAGTATCTGAGGGGAGCTGAATGCAGGATTCACACAGGAAGGGGCAGGCTTGCACCAGGGAAGCAACACAGAGAAGAGCCATGCTGCCCCTCCTGACTGGGCACCCACTGTAAGTGAACCATCTGCTACCTTCTAATGATGCCGCTGGTGGCAGAAATGATGTCACAAGTTCTTGCCAGCGATTTTGCCAAGAGTAAGCCCCCTTCAAAGTGACAAGCTCCCTGTGCAGTCTCCTCCCAGGCCAGCAAAAGTATTAAGAAGCAAAATCTCTTCCTGAATGTGAAGACTGAGGCCCAGAGAGCCTGAATCCTCAAATCCCAGATGGCTAGAGACAGATTTGCTGTAAGAGCTGCTGGAAGGTCCCCTCCTCTCTCCTCCCTAACAGGCTGGCATGTGAGGGGACAGCCACCAGCCAAGGAAACCACCTCGCCTTCATTCCCAGATCGGTTCTCTATCCTGGCTTTTGGGCATAGAGCTCTCAGAAGGTTTCTAGGATTTCACCTGGGTGCCCTTGGAAAAGAACAAATGTTGCTGGGGTTCCAGGAGCACAGAGGCCAGACAGGGAATTGGGCCCCAGCAGTGAGGAATCCACCCCGATTTCAGGTATTTGTATCCACGTGAATTCCCAGCCTCTGAGCAGAGATTCAGCTTCTCTGCTTGTCTGCTGGCGCAAGAGAGGATCCTGGAGAATCTGGCTCTCAGGCCCCCTCTGTGAGCGAGCTGTGCAATAGCACCCTGAAAACCAGCTGTGCCTGACAGGCTGGGAAGGGCCTGCAATCACAGCCGGCAGTGCAGAGGATGTGGCGATCTACAAGGTCACATCTGGCCATCTCTAAGCACTTGGGAGTGGTTTGGCCACCTAGATAGAGAGAGCTGCCTACACCTGAAGGCCCCCAATGCCCTTGCACTGACAGACCAGCCAGCCAGAGGAGCTTCAGCCTGCCACCAAGCTCAGGATGCCAGCAGAAAAGTCTCAAAATACTGTTTGAATTAGGTCGCTGAACAAGCTGAGGGAAGGAAGGCTGGCTTTACGTCTGTTGTCAGCAAGTGCCCGCAGCTCTTTCTTCTGGAATATTTGCAGTGGCCAGTGTTGCTCCAGCAGCAATGGAAAAGGGTGTCTTGGGGGCCAGTGGGGCTGACAGGGCCAGGAAAGTCAGTAAGGGAGAGCCTCAACTTTCCAGGGCCAGGAACAAGAGGCAGCAAGGGTCAGCCCACCGCACTGACAGGAGAGAAATCAGGGGAAATAAACTTTTAAATGGAAGTGAACGTTTTAACATGTAAATGATGTATATCTCTATGCCAACATTGTCACGAAACGCAAGTTTTCATATTTTTCAGGGGACCGAAGGGGTACACATAGTCAAGGCACCTGGTCTAGCCTGGGAAAGTTTAACTGGATTCAGCCAGTGGGCACTGGATTCCTGATCTCTGCTCACTGTCATGGGCTCCGGAAGGACACCTCTGAGCTCTGGTCTTAATTATTTATTCATTTATTTTTTTCTCTCCCCTGCTTATGTCTTCCTCAAAAGAAGAAACAGAAAACAAGGGATGCGGGGGCCATGGCACCGACTTCACTGTGTCAGTCCACATAGGTCTCGGGCCTGCTCCGGTTCTTGCTTTGTGCTCCTGCCCTGACAGGGGGCAACTGCCTGGAACCACCCCGCTTCCCAAACCCTCTCTCCGCCCCCAGTCCCTCAAGGCCAGGAGCCCGTTGGGTGGGGGTTCCAGGTTTCCCAAGGCTTTCGAGGGAGGGTACCTGGGGGAGGATGGCAAGGGCCGCAGCGAGGCGGCCGCGACCCGACTCTCCCCGCCCGCACCCCCCCCACCTGCCCAACCCTGTTCGCTCTGGAGCTGCGCGGTCCGCTCTGCTGCCCTCCGGCGGGTCCCAGCGATTCTGGGCGCCCGTGGCCGCGCGCACGGGTTCTCGGGCTGCGGGGCTCGCTCCCGGCCTGGCTCCGGGCCGCCGCCGCCGCCCCCTCGCGGCGCGCAGGCTGCTCTCCAGTCGCGGCCACGGGGTAGCGCTCAGCCCCCCTCTCCGCGTCTCCGCCTCCGCCTCCGCCGCGCTCGTCCCCGGCTCGCTCTGCCCCCGCAGCTCCGGCTCGGCGCAGGCAGGAGTGGCTCTCAGGACGCCGAGCCGCGAAAGCAAGCGAAGGGCAGCGGGCTCGCGAGCGGCGGCAGCGACCGAGGTGGGCGGCGGCGGCGCGGCAGAGGAGGCGCTGGAGGGCGGCTGCCGCTGCTCCGGCCCGCGCAGTCGGCGAGCGCCCGGCGTCCGAGCGGGCACTGAGTCCCCGAAGCCGGGGCTGCTTGTCCGGCTCTCCGTGTGACTCGCCGAGAGCTCCGACCAGGGCGCAAAGGAGGGCAGAGCCGCGGGTCTCCATTCTTTCGCCGGCAGGAGGCTCTGCACCCGAGCGCCGACTTCAGCCGGAGCCGCTGAGCCCAGCACCCGCCCCCGCCAGCCGGCAGCAGGCGCAGGCATGGGCGCGCAGGGCCGCGGGACCCGCAAAGTTTGCTAGCCGGCTGGGCGCGTAGCCGAGGGCGCACCCTGCCCCGCGCACCCGGGCAGCGGTTGGGGACCAGGAGCCTCCTGACTCGGCGCGAAGGCGGTGGAGCCGGGAGGGGAAGCTCGGCCCCGCCAGATGCCGCCCGCAAAGTTGGAGAGAAGAAAACTTCAGCTCCAGGGAGACTCAGACCTAATGCTAACCGCGCCCCCCAAGCGCTGCACCCCTGTAAGAAGCCCTGCATCCTCTCCTACCTCCGTGCTCGGCTGGGAACAGATCCTGGGGGCCGGGCGCCGAGAATCCTGGTGACTGCGTCCGCTGAGAGAACCCAACCAGGGGGCGGGGAGGGGCAGGGGGCGGGCAACGTGGCCACAGAGGAAGTTTCCTGAAGTTGATCGCTTATTCTGGAGCTCGGCTAGCGACCTGACCGGATCGCACAGGCCGCCCTGCGCGGGAGAAGTCAAAGTTGAGGTGCTGGGGTGAAGGCTTCCCGAATCCGAGAGGCAGACTTTGCCGCCTTTTTTTTCCCCCCTCTCCCTTAGCCTTCCGGGCGCGCCGCCGGGATTAGATTTGGACAGCAAAGGACGGGAGAAAATTAGGGTCGCCAGCGCCGCTTCGGGCGCAGCAAGCCCAAGCTCGGGACTCAGCCGCCGTAGACTGTCTCCCGGGACGGAGCTGCAGGCGGAGTACCAGACCCCAGTAGGATTATAAAGCAGCGCGGAGGAGGAGGAGACCCCAGAGGACAACCTCTCGGAACTGAACACCATGTGGACTCTGCTGGTCTGGACTCTGCTAGCTCTGCATCGGATTCGCGTGGCCCAAGCCCAAGGTAGGGTGCTGGGGCATCTCCGCAAGGGGCTAGGGGGAACAGGAGGAGGGGTGGTCAGCAGGGCTTCAGGCTCAGTCTTGGCTTCAGGCGCAGTCTTGGCAGAGTCCTCTCTTGGGAGTTTCAAGACTTCCCCCTCCCTAGTTTTGGGGGCTCTCTCGCGGGCGGGGCAGGCTCTCTGAGACTTGTGGCTTCAGACTAGAGAGGGTGGGGTCGTCTGGAGAGGCTGAGAAGAGCTGGAGGTGAGGTGAGAGGGGCGTGTCACCGCCCCTGTGTCGTTTGGCGTGCCTTCAGGCTGGGGGTGAGGGGATGTTTAGCGCCCAGATCCGTGTCCTGCACCCTTGGGTTCCCCGGGCCCAGTTCCTAGTTCCTGTTAGGCAAGGCCTTGTCGGGAAGACATGGGGCGAGGGATGGAGTGCGTGCCGGCGCAAGGAAGGCGCTAGCTGGGTCGCCCCTGGAGGGCAGTCGCCCTGCGTAGCCGCGTATAGGAGCCCGCGCCAGCCCGCCTGGCCGTAGTGCTTTGCTGCATGGGCCTGGAGCCAGACGCCGGTGAAGCCTCAGACCATGGTTGGAGGGTAGTGGTGCACGGGGAGGTCTGAGGCATCCCTCAAACCACCCCAGACACACCCCGGATCCCTCCCCTGCCTTCAGCCTTGAAGGGTCTTGGATAGTCTTTCTGGCTTGCTGTGACCTGTGGCTGCCTAGAGCATCCTGGCTGTGGAGGGCTGAGTTTGGGGTGGGAGCGATGGAAAGGAGGGAAAGAGTGATCGCACCATCTCCTTCCTGTGGGTGATGTCCAGAGGTCTCGGAATGCCTCTGGAGGGTCCTGGAGGGGCAGGGCGCCTGTACCCGCTCTTCTTTGCCTTTGGGGTTCTCAGATCCACTTGGTGGTGCCCGCGGTGTCTGAGCGGCGCCTGCTGGGGAGGAGGGAGGCACAGTCCGGGTTGAAGCTCCACTCTGGAGCGGAGCCTTCCCTCTTCTAGGCTCTGGAGGGGCCTGGCCCGCCTGGGGACGCCGGGTTGCTTGGACTGCAACCCAGAGAGGGTCCCATTCACCTTTGGAGTCTCAAAGCCTGCGCGAGAAAACATACCTCAGTGCACACAGTCAGGCAATTCCCAGAACCAAGATCAGAGATTAACGTGAGCAACTCTTGCTTGAAAGAGTTGAGGGAATGATTTTACGAGATAATTTAGATAAAAGCACTTCAAAATTTTGTAACGAGCTCCATAAATGTAAAGTAATAAAAGTTATTATTTTTATGGTCATCATAAAATCTTCCAGCAGGCAGGGACCTCGAGGTCATCTCATTCTAATAGCCATTTAACAGATGGCAAAACTGAGGCCTCATGGCATTGAGTTACCCAAGACCATTCAGTGATCTGGGGTCAGAGCCAGGAGGGGGTCGAGGTAAGTTCTGAGCCACTCTCCTAAGCACCAGGGCCAGTTGTAGCTAGGGTCTCTTTGTCTGGTATTCCTCTTTGGGGGAGGGGACAGGAAGCCATTGTGCTAACAGAACAAGAAAGAGCTGTAGTCCATTCTGAGGCACCTCTTGGGCTTATTCTGAAGTTCCCATGACCTTACTACCCAAAAGCCAGGTGACAGAGCAGGACACTGACTGACACTTCTAGCTTCAAACTACACAAACTCCACCAAAGGCCTGGGCTGGGCAGGTGGCTCACAATTCTTGTTTCATCCAGGATCAGCCCCCAGGGCAACTGGTGGGCATTGTGTCTGAGGTCTTAATGCCCTTCCCTGCCTTCCTTCTCTCTACACCTTCCCCATCTCCCTGGGGCCAAGATCCCAGCTGGCTTGCTGAAGTTAAGGCCAGACTGCCCACTGTCTCTGCCCTCCTTGCTCGGGAGGGGCTGCGCCTGTCAGGAGCAGGGAAGGCTGCTGATTGATTCACTCTCCCTGGCTTCTCCTGTTTGCTGCCTTTTTGAGTGTCAGGCTGCCCAGGGCCCCTGCTGCTCTGTTTGTGCTCTCTGGCTCCGAGAATGTTTGTCTGCCAGCATCGGCCGCCTCCTTCCATTTGTCTTCCAGGCAACAGACCCTGTGCAGGATTGTGGGAATGCCGTCTCCCCACCCAGGCTTGGGGGCAAGACTGGGTTTGCATGGAAGGTTGGGCTTCCGGCACAGGGGTTATCTGCTTTTGGTTTAGAATGTGAGTTGCTTCTAGTCTGAAACCATCGTCACCTGGTTGTACTGAAAGACACAATTGAATCATTTAAATTCCCCACAATCTGATGTCACATGGTTCAAACTCATTTCCCAAGTGAAGTTCAGGGACACTGTAGAAGGAGCTTTGGCTTCGGCAGCAGAATGAACAGGCTGTTGTGGTCTGGCTTTGTGACCTAACTGCAAAGAGCTCTTAGCAAGGCCCTCAGCTGCCCAGAGCTTTGGCTTCCCATCGTGCGTCCTATGTCCCTCATCCTCATCCTTGTATTGGGTACAGCAGTGGCCCTATTAGAGCACGCTCACAGGAGGATGGAGACGTTCCAGGGGGAGGTGCCAGCAAAGGGTCCCCAGTGGAAGGCACTTCCTCCTGGGTTAGCATTGTTATTGTAATTGGTCTGACACTAAGCCAGAGACCTAGAAGGGTGCCTTGCCGCCCACCAATAAGAACTGGAGTTCCTGGAGCTTTCTTAACTTCCTTCCATGATGATCTCAGTGTGTTGCCCAATGGCCCTTAACCTCTGAGCTCCCAGGGAGCTGGTAACAATGCAGATTCACTGGCTCCCCCTGGGCACTGACTGGGAAGGTCTGCCGTGCCTTGCCACCTGCATTTCACTGAGCACACCATGCTTGTTAGCTTGCTTGCTGCGGGAGGTCATCCTGGCAAGCCTGACAGGCTGGGAGGAGGGCAGTGGCCACTGGGACTGTGACTAGCTGTCCAGAAGGGTCTTTCAAAAGAATGATACATGAGGGCAAGAGAAAGGTGGTGTGGGGCTAAGTGAACCAGGCAGTGGGAAAACCTTGACAAAGGCCCAGAGGCTTCAGCTCCACAGGCTCCCCAAGGGTTCCAAAGGGGAAAAGCACAACGCAGGGAGCCAACCACAATAAAAGCCAGACAGCACGGGAGGGAGCGGGATGAAAGTTTAATTACATGCTATGGCTAAGCTGTAATTATTAATTACTGACAGCAAAAAATAACTTATTGATCAGGGCCTCCTGCTAATTACTAGGAGGCTGAATGTCGAGCTTGTGTGGGGCTCAGTTGTCAAAAGCCCCACTGAGAGCAGCATGGGAGGTGTCCCTGCCCGGCCACCCCCTCTTCCCATATCTCTCTCTCTCTCTCTCTCTCTCTCTCTCTCTCTCTCTCTCTCTCTCTCTCGCTCACCAGGCCTCCGTTGGTGCATCTGAGCTGAAATATCCTTTGTGTGTTCAGATGAGTACTAGGGTTTTGAGGTTCCCCTGGCTACAGAAGCTCCTGAGGCTAAAGAGTTGGGACCCCACCCAGGACCTGCCGCAGAGACCCTCCCCCCTTTTTCATGCATTTGTTCAGCAAATATTTATTGACTGGCTCTCCCCTATGTCCTCTACTGGAAGGCTGGAGTAGGGGCCAGAAACCTTGTTCCATCAGGATAGGAAGGCTGGGAAAGAGGCCAAATCCTTTACAGCAGCCCTCTGTTTAAACAGGGCCTGAATGGCCGCCCATAGGATGATGCGTTAAACGGCCTGTTGGTGAGCATTTGACCTTGGACACTGTCAGACACAGTTGGGCAGTAAGCTAAAGGTAAGGAAGGGCGGGCTTTCTCTGTCCTGAGCACTCGTGGAATCGTTGTACTAGACTTTAACGACACATAAAAAGTCATCCAGAGCTTACTCTGCCTACAAACCTGGGCGAGAAGCCCTCTGGGATGCTTTCATAACCTTGGTGATGGAGGGATCACTACTTCATGCAAGTGGTTGTCAGATAATTGTGTTTTATATTGGTGAAGGCATCTCGGTATCCTTGGGGCAGGTTATCCTAGGAGTTGCAGGCTCAAGGGGTCTTTTGATCAGCTGAAAACTCCTCCCTCATCCTTCCCAAATCCTGGGCACTTGGGGAGTCAGGAGACTGAGTAGGAAGTGGAGACTGGGTGTCAGTGTGCCGCCTGTGGAATTTCCACCCCAGGGAGCACATTGCTGCAGACAGCCCTGGAGCTGCCTACAGTGGTGGGAATTAGTCATCGCCATAATTTGGGGCCTCAGGATGCCAATAGCAACAAATGGGCCCCGCTGCCTGCCGCCGGCAGCCCACTGCCTGTCATGGAAAGGAAAAGGAGCCACTTGCCGAGACGTCCGGGGTTCCTTTCCACCCTCCCGGCCCCTGCTGTCCACAGGTTGGGCAAGAGACTGTCCTGGGCTGCTTGGGGCTCTGGGGGCAGAGAAAGAGGAGGTACTGAGCCTGTCCACTGTCTCTCAGGTGGGAAGTGTGGCCAGCACTACCCTGGCTGAGCCTGGAGCCTCTTTCAGGGGTAGGAGGTCCCAGGAGGGCAGCAGTGGCCTTGTTAGTTCCTCCTCCCCCACCTCCACCTTGCTATGCTGAGCCAAGCCTCCCTATCCTCATCTGTAAACAAGGAAAAGAGCATTTAAAATATTCACATTTACCTCCTAGAGTTGTTTGGGTGACTAAGGACAATTGTTCATGTCACTTTAAAAATGTTCTTCATTAATGTTAGGTATTGATAATGTTCCAGCCACACAATCTGAGGAGGACATCGGGGCTCTGCCCTCCTCTCTCTCCCCACACCTTAGCCTTCTCTGCCATCCTACTGTGAGGGTCCTCTTCCATTAGTCTGGCCCACACCCAGCGCCTTGCTGTTTCTGGAGCTCACCAGACCTTCTGGCCATGAGCTCCTTCTGCTCCTGTGGTACTGTCCACACCTCCCAGGTGTCTCCCAAGCCCACTTGGCTTCGCTGTAGGACTTCGTCCTACTGTAGTCCCTTTCCAGTTCCTGAGTGCCCATACCGTAGCACCTCTGAGCACGTACCCCTTTCCTGGCTTCACCCTCTCTGTGGCACCGTACTGGGCACTGACTTGTTTGTAGCATTGCTGTTTATCTTCCCTGAGACGGCCTGGCCTGCTGTCCTCCCTGCTGAGTGCCTGTCCTCTAGCTGAGTGACCTGAAACAGTCGAGTGAAGTGGGTGAATGAATGAATGCATGAGCATTTCCTTGATGCGTGCAGCTCCCCGTTACCTAGTCCTTGCTGGCTTCTCCAGCTTCCTGGTTGTCCAGGCTGACTGACTGTGGTCTATTCAGATCTTTGTCCTCTGCCTGCCCCCTGCATGGAGCCCTTTTTAGCTGAGCTATCCAGCACTCTTGGAGTAGGAGCTGCTCTCTACTTATAGCCAAGACTTATAAAGTAGAGCCGCTGAGGCCACAATCTACACATATATGCCAGCCCTTAAAGAGAAGGTGCCTCTAGCAGGCCTGGCCCCTGGGGTGGGTGGCTCCAGGGAGGCTCTCCTTACTAAATCCCTGCCAACTATACTCCACTTTTAGAAAATGGAAAAAGCTGGAAGAGGATAGGAAGATTTGGGGGCGATGTCTACCTGTACCTTTGAGATATATGGATCAGCTCTGAAATATCCTAGCCCCACTATGCCCCTTTGTGTCTGTTAGCCGGAAGTGATCCCATGGTCCCACCCAGTGGCAAGGAGGTTGGAAAAGTGCAAGGTTCTGGGAACATGCTGGCCAGTGTTCCTGCATGGCCACTGAGGAGCTCTGTGGTCACCACATTTCATAGAGAATTTCTTTATTTAAAATGCCATCAGAGCCGGGCGTGGTGGCTCACGCCTGTAATCCCAGCACTTGGGAGGCTGAGGCAGGAGGATAGCTGCGAGTTCGAGGCCAGCCTGGGCACAAAAGTGAGCTCAAAGCCAGCCTGAACTGCACAGTGAGACCCTGTCTCAAAAAGCCAAAAAAAAAAAAAAAAAAAATGCCCTCATGCCTAAGGCAGCCTCCCACTTTCCTATAGGGTCATTTCCTGGGCTTTTTGTTCCTACTCTGAAGTTGTTGAGAAGTGGTATATGTATACTGATCAGTGCCCTGGATTTCGGCCAGAGGTGGTAAAGGTGGGTCACTTGGGCCACTCAGAGTCAAGCCGCTTAATATTCTTGACCTCTACATTCTTGTCTGTGAAGCCAAGATCAAAACTTTACAAAGGCTTCAGTGAAATAGTACAAGTTAGACACTTGGCATGGAGCTGGCATGTCATAAGCACTTCATAAATTAATTGAGTGATATTTAGACAGCCATGCCATCTTTTAATGACAGGGATGCACTCCAAGAGCTGCATCATTAGGTAATTTCATTGTCACATGAATACTATACAATGTACTTACTGCAGAGTAAGGTGGCTACAATGTCACTAGGTCTGTCATCCTGTGGATGGGACCACCTCTGTTGTATACATCATCTGCAGGTGACCAGAGCATCTTAGTGTGACACATCACCCCTCTGTTTGCCTCTCCCAGTGGTCTTAAAATAGGCCCTCAGGTCATAGATAGACCAGGCCCTGGTCTCTTTATTCTATAGTTCACCTGTGTCTTCTTTGTACCTCTCTTTTGCTTCCATCTTTTCTTCCCACCCTGGAATTCACCTTGAACGTGCAGTTCTGCTTGTCAGACACATCCGTGTGCATCATGACTCCAGTAGGTGGGTAAACTGAGGCTCAGAGAGATGAACTGGCCCAGGCCCTTGAGCTGGGAAGTCAAGGTGTCAGGATGAACCCAGAGCTCTTTGATGCCAGGAAAGTGCTCTTCCTGCTGCTCAGGGTTATGCTATTCCTCCCTGGATCCCTATTTCATCTTCTCAATGAGCAATGTGTGTTCGCTAGTGAGATCCCAGGTCATAGTGCCATTGGAATCCAGGGCTTCCCAGGACAAGGCAGTGGAAATAAGTCCTGGATCTCTGCTTCCTCCTCCTGCTCAAAGCTCGGGTCTCCAACTCAAGCCCAGTTGTGTTCTCGTAGGGCCTAAGCCTGGAAGAATGCAAGCTACTGTCTCTCCTCTATCCTTCCCTCCTTTTCCTGGGTAAGCTTGTCCCAGAGCTATGTGAAGAGCTTCCTTTGGGCCACTTGGGATGTGGCTTGCCAGTGACCAAGCTGCACAAGAATCTTCTAAACTAGGTGGGGTACGGGGTACAGAAAGAAGGGGAGAAGAAAGGCAATTAAAGTTGAATGCCACTAGGAAGCTATTAGTGACCCAGAGGGGCCATGAAATTTTGATGATGTGACCATCCTGAGGGAAGAAACACTATTTGCTGTAATGTAGCCCATTCAGGGAAGTCAGCCTCTGGGGCGGACATTGGCGGCTCTCAGGGCCTGCCAGAGCAAGGACTTTGGAAACCTCCCTGGGACCCCTCTGGAAGTGAAAAGCAAGAAGGTGGCTGAGTGACAAGGACTCTGGTGGGCCACCTGCAGGCTGGGCTGCTGTAGGTTACTGCCAGCTCATGGTGCACCTGGCATGTATTTTTCCATTCTGTGCTGTGAAACCATAGAGACTAAGGCAAAATGTGACATCTGAGGGTACGGCCAAAGAACTTGCAGTATGGACAGCTCTTTGGGCTCTTGTCCTGTGTGTCATGTTTGGATGACCTCAGACAAGTTTCCCAGCTTGTGTGTGCCTCAGTTTCCTCACTCGTAATGTGGGGATACCAGTCCCCTCCTTCACACAGCTGTGACTGGGTTTCATGCTAAGCTCTCAGGACAGTGCTGAGTGTAGGGTAAGTGCTGAATAAGTGATGCTATGTCCTTGTCATTACTGTCTTCATCTTGGTGGCCAGGAACCAAGGCCAGCGTCAGGGCTCTGGGTCTCCATTTGGCTGGTGCCCTGGCCTCTCAAGACTTTGTTGCCTGTGTCCTTTATAACCCACCCCCATACTTAAACCTCTGCCACTAGAAATTTAGTTAGTAGGTTGAGACATTTTCTGTCTCTAGCTTAAAATGTAGACATGCCACAGAGAACCCCCATTACGCTGCTATCAGTTGTTCAGGCATCAGGTTGAATGCTTTTAGGAGATCTCGTGAAGCCTAAAATTTACATGGGTAGCTTTCGCAGGCATGGCACTTGCTCTTTAGCTTCAACTATGATGGCAGTTGATCAGAAAAGTATTAGTGTTGGTAACATTAGCATTGAGCTTCAGAAACACTCCAATATTAACCAAGGTTTCTTGATTCATAGGGGAAAGAAAAGACAGTCAGGCCAGGCGCTGCCCAGGTCATTGTTTCTGATGCGGGCATCACGGTCTGACCACCACCCTACCTTCAGGAACTGCCTGCCCTGCTGCCTTGGCCACCAGCCCAGGGGAGCCGGGTGCTGTCTGCTTTGACAGTAGGTTTCTCCCAGCTGCCCTGGGCATGATGACCATGCTAGCCTCCCCTCTCTACCAGGACTCCCATGCCTGTCCCATCTGCCTGTGCACAGCCCGTGGCCAGGAGTCTGGATGCTAAGCCATCACAACATCCCTGCTCAGAGCCTAGTGGCTTCCTCACAGCTGTGGTGTAGACACCAAGCCCCCACTTGGTCCCTGTGCACCATGGAAGTCTCTCCCACAGCCCCTACACCAGCTCTGTGCCCAGGCTTGGCACCTCTCCCCTTCCAGGAGCCTGAGAACACCCCTCCCCCCCTCCTTTCCATAAGGATTCCTTCTTCTTCTCGGTTGACCCCATCCCCCCAGCCCCATCGACAACCTAGAATCCACCAGCCAGAACACAGCTTCCAAAGACTTGGTGCTCCCAGAATACCAATGGGGTGGGTGCTGATTGTGAATGATCTTCTAATGCGTGTGTGAGACTGATTTCTTTAATTACAAACTCCTTGAATTTAGATAATAACCCTTCATCAACAGGGATTGAGTATCACACATCAATTATTTTTCTCAATTAATGAACCCTTTAAAGAAAGGTGCTCTGAGGGGTAAGAGTGAAGCCAGAGAGAAGGTACCGAGTTTATGATGCTGTGCTGGGCTCAGAGGACACAACTGAGATTCTCATGGGGTCCCTTGGGGTCAGGCCTTTTAGCCCATGTGACTGAAGTGTCCTCTTCGGGACAGCATGGGAGCACCAAGATAGGACATACGAAGTCTTCCTTGATGACGCCAATGGAGGAGGAGGATGGATGCACAGGTGGGGATGCTCTGCGGCCTGGAGCTGCCTTCTCTCATAGTCTTTCCTTTCTCACGTTTGAGTTTTTAAACGTATGGAAATTTGCATTCTACTCCGCAGTCTATCTATAGTCTATCTTAACACACAAAGCACATTTTAAACCAATCAATGCTGCTGGAAGATGCAGTGTGCCCTCCCTATGGCTTCCTGGATCCCATAGGATATGTGTTTAAACTTGCTTTGAAAAATGAGGAGGGAGGGAGGGAGGGAGGAGGGGGGAGAGAGAGAGAGAGAGAGAGAGAGAGAGTTTGTCCTTAGATTTTTTTGTGATGTTTCTATATATACACGCCTTCTAGGGTGGCATAACTATCAGCTGCTCTAAGGTGATGTCTTCAAGGGTGGTGGTGGGTGTGAGTCGAAGGCTGTCATCCCTCCCCAGAGGACACTGCTGCTTGAGTCCTAGGTGTGTTCTAGGTTCTCTTTCAGCTTGACCCCGTCTGCTCCTTAGTGTTGAAGGGCCTGCCTCCTGCCCTCTCCTGCTTCCTTTTGGTCTGGACTCAGCCACCCATTGGCATGACCTAGGGAGCCACTGAGTACACGCTTTGGGAAGGAACCCAAGTGAGGGCCTTACTGTTCTTAGGGAGGCTCTGGGGTGCTTCAGCGGAGCTGTGCTGACTGAATGTGGTCGCAGGATGACAACAAGGCCTGAGAAGAGCCTGGGTTCACCATCTCCTTCTTGCTTGTCCAAGGACTTTGGCAAGTTACTACTGAACACTTCTCAACTTCCACACTAATAATATTAATTACTAATATTTCCTAGCCAACCTCCTCCATAGGCTGGGGTGAAGGACCAAGTGGGGTGTCTGTGAAAGAGGCTCCTATAAATTTGAAGTTTTATGAGAGGACACAATAAAAGCATTCACTCTGATAGTAGCGCAGTATGTTGGCTCTCTGTGACATACTTGCACTTATCTTCTAGAAGAGACCATCTTCCGGCCCCGTGGGGCCTCTTCATGC
Source organism: Myocastor coypus (assembly GCA_004027025.1). Classification (NCBI taxonomy): domain Eukaryota; kingdom Metazoa; phylum Chordata; class Mammalia; order Rodentia; family Myocastoridae; genus Myocastor; species Myocastor coypus. The sequence goes on from PVJA010000412.1 coordinate 48,546, forward strand.
CTGTAGCTGTTCTGAGTATCTAGTTCTGTGGGGGCCGCACTAGCTGAGTGTTCTTGGCTGGGTTCATCACCTCTTGAAAATGCCTTTTGATGCTCCTATTCTGCAGAAACCAGATTCCATAGCGGCCACCAGCCTTCCAAGCTCCTGTCCAACAGCCAGGCCAGCCCTCACTATTGGTTCTGCTGCACTTGCTTAAGGACTTAGGACCCAGAGTGCAGGAAATGCCTCTGCTCCGAAGCCATACCCAGGCCCTAGACCTCACTGCCTGGTCAGCCCTGCAGTAGCCTCCCCATGGGCAGTGTGTACCCTGGTGGTGACCTATGGCCTCCCTGTTCCGTGCCCAATTCCCTGCCCTGGCAAGAGTCTGCAGGTGGGGAGGGGGCAGGCAAGCCATCGTAGGCCAGGGTGACTGAGGAGGGCCAAGAGGAGTTCCTCATTAGCTCTGCTCCAGGCTCATTATCAGTCTGCGCATCACTGGGTGAGAAATGGCTGTCGTCAGGATGGTAATAAATACACTGCTGTCAGTGTTGATGTGATTGCACTAATGAAGAGAAATCAGCCACCAAGAGAGGAGATGCTGCAGGCTGTGGCTTCGGGTGGCTGGAGAGCTCCGGCCACAGCCTTCTCCTCCGCGCCCAGAAGGGAAGGAGGCCTGGATGTGGGGGAGAGAGAAGGGAAGTATTGGCACATAGCCCCTTTCTCTTGAGGCTGTGGTGAGGGAAGGACCTAGAAGATTCTGGAAACTATTAGGAAAAAGAAACAGGGTTCAGCCCTGGAAGGACAGAGAGGGTGGGCAGAGGGGTTCCTGGGCCTTGGCTTGGGCCTAGGCTGAGGCAAGCAGGACCAGTCAATGGACAGTGGTGCTTTTGATGGCTCAGCAACCCTCTCGGGGCCTGGTTCCAGTGCAGCCTCACAGGAAGGCGTGGGGAGGGATACAAGGCCCATTGTCCCAGCCTCCGGCCTGCCACCTCACTGGCAATGTTAGAACTTATTGTGTCTCCAGGAATCCAGAATGCTTAACCCCAGGGTGTGGAGACCGTGCCTTGACTCCAGCCTCCACCATCTCTGCTACAGAAGAGCCTAAGGGGCACAGGGCTGAGGGTCCCTGGGAGTCCAATATGTGCCTCTGAAATGCTGGCAGGCAGGGGCAGGGAGGGAGCTTAGACTTACGGTGCCAAGCCTTTGGGGTACTTAGAGACTGAAGGAGGTACATTTCTGCCGGGGCTGGGTGCAATTAGGCAGTGGATTGAAAAGGACGGTGTTGGGTGGTAGGTGCTCACATTCAGGTGGTATCTCAGTCCTCTGGAGCTTGTTGAATTCAGATTCCCAGGCCTGCACCAGCCCATCCCTACCTGCTTCAGTAGCAGATCCAGTAAGGTCTTGGAATTTGCATTCTTAAAAAGTTCCTAAATGCCGCTAGTGCTGGCTGAGGGAACCACACTTAGACAAGGCCTGGCATGGAACCTGACCCAGTGAGGGGTTGCACAGGGGTGGCTGGGCCTAGTGCCTTCTGCCTCCATTACTCTGTGTCTGCTTCCAATGCGGAGGACTGTGGGAAACTCAGTTGATCAGGGTGTGAGTGTGGTGTATGGACTTGCCTGGTTCTTTTGCAAGAACCCTTCATATGCCAGGCACAATACCAAGAACCAGCAGAGGCTGAGGCAGGTCCCTGGCCTCGAGTTGCCTGTAGTCAAGGGCAAGCATCAAGGCTCGTGGACAGTCCTGAGGTGCTCCATGAGATAGGCACCTAGGGATCTGGGAGTCTGGAGGGTGACCTGGGAGTACTGTCCCAGAGGGGATTTTTTGGAATGCAAATGAACAGAAAACCTAAATCCTGCAGGGTGGAAGGAGCCCCATCTTCTCAGGGAACCCTGGGGGCTTTGTTCTACCCTTCGTGTCACCAAGCAGCCCTCATGGGCAGCAAACACACACCTTGTCTTGTATGACCACTGAGGTCAGAGTGTGCTTGGCCATACAGAGTGGTGTCTGCGCACGTGGCCTCTGCTTACACTGGGAGCCATTGCTCCATCTTGTAGAAGCTACGCAAGCCTGAAAATGGAAATGGCAAAAAGAAAAAAAAAAAAAAACAGAAAACGATGAATCATCTGACCGTGCACACATGTGATGAGCAGACGCAGCGGGGCTTTGTGGCTTCCTCTCTGTCTTCTCTGGCTCCAGGTCCCAGAACCTCATTAAGGGACAGTCAGCAGGTGAAAAGCACAGGAGAACTTTAGCAAGTTGCTAGGGTGGGGTCAGGAAGAGCTTCCTCCCCAGTTGATAGAGAAAGACAGAGTGCTCAGAAAAGTGAGGGGTCTCTTGACTCTTGACCCTCCTTCCATAGGCTCTGTCCACCCAAGCTATGGGCCCTGTAGTTTCTCCCCTTAGCTAGAAAGCCTGGCCAGGCACGGCTGTGACCTGGCTGGTCCTTCTTTCTCGGCTCCCTCCCCCACACAGGAATCTAAGCTATGGGGCTAGTCTCTTCAGCAGAAATGGGAGGTGGAGAAGCTGCAGAGAGAAGAGGTGGGAAGCGTGAAGCAAAGCAGCAGCAGGAGTCGGGGTCCAGGCCCAGATGGGCCAGCCAGAAAAGGGCAAGAACCAGCCACGGGGATGAGGATTGGCAAGGAGGTCCTGGTCTCTGTGGACTGTGGTAGGCTTGAATGTTCTTGCAGGGTCAGGAACTGGGAAGCAGGAGTGATAGCCTGGGGTTGGCTCCTAGTCCCCTGTGCCTCAGTTTGCCTGCCCTGAGCCCTGGAGTGAACTAGCTATGGTTGAGGGATGACACTTCGTGGCCCATCCGGGCATCGCGCTTAGACTTCCCACTGCTGCCCCAGCTCTGCCCATGACACTGCAGCTCCCAGGTGAGTACTTTTCGGTGTCACCTCAAATTCAGAGCACAGAAAGAGGCCACAACGATTGAACCTTTGCTTTCTGTTGGACGTCACTCCAAGTGCCTTCTGCGAATATCGTCCTCTCAGCAAGAGAAGGTATATTTTGCCCATTATATGGATCTGGAAACTGAGGCATAGAGAGCTCGTGCAACTTGCCTAAGGTCAGTCACACAACTTGTAAGTTGGAAGCACTGAGCAGCAGGCTCAGAGTCTGTGTCCCTCACTCTTAAGTGTCCCAGGACGCACCCTTGCCTGTCCCATCTCTAAACCCTCGACCACACTTCCATAGCTGTCCTAGAACTTGACCTGGCTCTTCCACTAATGGACCAGATGACTTTGGCCAAATTAGCAAGACCTCAATTTCCCTATCTGTCAAATGTGGCATTAAAGAAAATAATGAAACTTGCTCAGACACCCAGGGGTGAGGAGAAGACAGTCTGACATATCTGGAACCAGACCTAGCACAGTAGCTGGTGGCAGTGGTGGGGGTGGTGGTTGTGGCCGTGGTGGTTGTGGTGGTAGTGGTGGTGGTGGTGGTAGGATATTGTGTGAGAGTCTGGGGCCTTCTTTGGAAGTCCTGTCCTACCAGGGCCTGCTGGCTCCTGATCTGCATGCTCAGGCTCAGCCCTCCTATGCCCCCCAGCTCTGAGGTTCCCACAGAGAACAGTGAGTTCAAGAATACCCCCAGCACTCAGGGCTCCTGGAAGATACAGCCTAGAATCATCCTCCACGCCTCCACCATCAGCAGTGTCTCATATTTGACCCAAGACATGTCAACTGTGAGACATGCTGTGACATTAAGCACCCCTAAGACAGAAAAGTAAAAGAGGCTGTCCTTTAATCCTCAGCAAGATGGATTCTAACTCCAAAGATGTAAAAATGTAAAAACGAAAGTGCACTGGGAGTGAGCAAAATATAATAGCCACTACTCTCATAATGCTGCTTATAATCCTTGCCGGGCTCCAATCTAAGTGCCCACAGGTATCAGTGCATTTAATGGCTAGGACTCACCGCATGAGTTTGGATGTGACCATACTGGCAACTAAAAAGCGGGCCGGTAGAGTTGCTCCAGGTACTCCTTTGGTGAATTCACCAAATTCTTCCTTACTCTGAAGATTCCCCCTTGGAGCCTGCATCCGAGGCCAGCCCTGGGCTCTGTTGGTGGGCGTGGGCTGCAGAACTGGAGAAATGGTCCCTGGGTTAAGAGCCCACAACCAACAGAATGAATACAGGCCCAAATTCAGGTCCTCAGCACCACCATGGCTCCAAGTTCAAGGATAAGTCAGACCCACTGTGCGACTCTGCTTCGTAGATCAGGCTTGGACCAGGTTTGGCCCCAGGCTCGAGTTCCCATCTCTCCCCCACATACTCTGTGTTCCTAAGCAGTCTGGCCCTGAGGAACCTTGGGCCCCAGACTCCACATTTCTTTTTCCTGCCTAATGCCAGCCCCTGCCTCCTGGGGACAGTTGCTCCAGAGGGTTGAATGTCTGGTTCTAGTACCTGTGCCCAGTGTAGATGGTGGATAGGAACGAAGGAGATGGGCAGCCTCCCCTCTTGGGCAGGGACTTCCAGATCAGGGCGCTGCCTGGGAATCGATTTCAGTGGACTTTCTTTTTCCCCTTGGGTCAAACCCAATATAGAAATGAGGACCTGGCTCAGATTTCATGCCCCCCCCCCCCAAGCTGGCACGGTTGAGCTGCCTGAGTCCCACGCTTGGGGTCTGGCGTTGGGGAGGAGATTTCCTTGCAGAGGTCAAAGTCTAGAGGCAGCTGGGCATCTCCTCCTGTCCCCTCCCTGGTCCCTGCCTGCCAGTTGGCTCTGTCACTGTGGACTGGGAAGCTCCATCCAGGATGTCATTTGGGGCCCTCAGAAAGCCAGTCCCTACTCTTAGCCTCCTGAAGATGGTGTTTACAGGCTGCAGCCTCCGTGAGCATGGGGCCTGTGCCAGCCTGCCCACCAGCCCAGCTAGCCCAGCGTGTGCTTGCTACACAGTGATTTGCCATGCAGTTAGCCAGTCTCTCCAAGAGAGGCTCCAGCCCAGCATGTGCCCTCTAACCTACCAGTGAGACCAGGAACTGAGTTTGTAAGGCCCCTGGTACAAAATGAAAACAAGACTCCTTGCTGGAAAATTGTTAAGACAGTCAAGTGGCCCCAGGCTGCTGCTCTGCAAAGCAGAATCCAGGAACTGTGGGCCTGTGCTCCTGCTTTGACTTCCTCAGCCCCTGTTTCTTTCCTGAGGCTGACCCGGCAAAGGGCTTCTGTGGCCTCAGACCTCAAGAGTGATGCATGAGCATGGTGCGCAAGCTTACACACTTCTCTGTGAAGTTCTCCAGGTCTATCCAGGAGGCCAGGGAATGCAGGGGCAAGATTAGAAATTCCAGGTCTTGGTGCCTGCCTGTTTGGTCCTGCCTGGTATGCGCTGCGGTCTCTGCCTCTGGTTTCTTACCTTTGAGAGGCTGTACACAAAATTCCAAGCCCTTAGTAGCCAGCACAATCTTCACACCAGTCCTGGTGAGGTTTTCTCGCCAACAGCAGAGCCTCCAGAGGATCCCAAGGCCCATCCAGTCTCCATTTCCTCCTCTGAAAGATGAGCAGCCACACATTCTGCTCCTTGTGTTAGTTCCTGTTACTGTAACAAACGCCTGAGACAATCAATGAATAAAGAGAAGAAGGTTCGTTTGGGGCTGTAATCTTAGCAGCTTCAGTCTATGACTAGTGGCCCTAGTAGTGAGGCAACACATCATCGCAGGGATGTGTGGGAGAGAAAAGTTGCTCATCACATGGCCAGGGAATGAAAAGACAGAGAAGGAAAAGGCTGTTATGGCTTCTGTCTAGATAAACCCCCAAAGCCCATACATGGATAGGTGGTGTTGTCAGAGTTGGTGGGATCTAGGTGGACACTGGGATTAAGGATGTCCCACCCTGGCTATAGGTGGCACTGCCCAAAGGCCTGATGGCCTGGATGAAATATAAGTGCAAGCTTATTTGCTGCTGCTTCGTTACTCTGCTGCTTCCTGCCTGCCTGCCTGCCTGCCTGCCATGGACTGTTTCTCCTCTGCGATGCCCCTTTGCCCTTGCCAGCCTGCATTGGCCTAAGCCCACTGTGGAGTGAAGCCTGTGCAAACTGTGTGAGCTATATAAACTTTTCTTCCCTTCACTTGTGGATGTCAGGTACTTTGTCTTCTGAATGAAAACAGGAACTGAGACACAGGGGTTCTATGATCCCCTTTAATAACCCTGGCTCCAGTGACCTAGAGACTTCTCAGGAGGCCCCCCCATCTCTGACAGTTTCCTCAGTGCTACCCTGGAAATGCATGGGCTGTTGGAGGACACCCAAGAACCAATCAACAGCACCCAGAAAGGAGGAAGCCTCTTGGATCCGCATTCCTGCTTCCTGGTCACTTAAAGGAGTTAGGGGGAACTCCATGAGGCTGGACAGATACTCCTTCTGTAGTGCTGTGGTGGTGTGGAGGGCCCAACACACAGTAGGTGCTTCACTTAGGTCTTCCTTAGTGGTGTCACCGTTATGTGCTTTGTTCAAGTTGCACCTTCCCTGCCTGAGCCAAGCAGACTTGACTGAGGACCTCTGGGCACTGTTCCTTGAGCAGTACCACGAAGTCATGGCTTGAAAAGCAGACCCTCAGCTCCCGCCTCAGCTCTGGTGGATCAGCACTGGCACTTTGAGATCCCCAGGCATTAGGCTTGGCACGTGGGAGTCAGGGGAGCAGTGGGGTTCAATGCTGTGGCTATTGCTCCTCAGAAACCAGCCATCGGGTCCCTGTGCTCTCATGGCACTTTGAGTGCTACTGGTTGCCCACAGCGGTCTGTTTGCAATCTCAGGTTTCTTGGCCCCTGCTCCTGCCCTAGGGAATCCTGGGAGGAAGCAGAATCAGAGCTGCAGCCATCGAAGCCAGTTCTCCCTCCTGGAAGTGCACCCCAGCGCCCCTCTTGGTTAATGGCCTGTCTGCAGTGCTGCCTTTGATAAGGGAAGGACAACACAAAAAGGAATCACCCCTTAAATAAACAAAACCAAAAAATTCTCCTGGGGGACAAGCACACAAGAGCTCTGTGGGAACTCATCACTTATTCAAGGGACTTATTCCCTGCAGTGTGGATCCATTAAGCATCAGCCTGGGCCCACAGGTGGGAAGAAGCTGGGCAGTGCAGGGCTGGAGCCCCGGAGGTCAGAGGTCCAGCATCAGGTGAGGGAGAGGCAGCCTGGAAACCGAGTTAGAAGCTAGTGGAGTTCTCCCACCCTTGCTTATGAAGACCAGAGCAGGAACTAAGTTATTTCCCCATTTTCCTGACTCACCTCTTCCCTGCTCTTCCTCCTGCTGCCCAGAGGCCCTGTGCAGAGCTGGAATTCTCTATTTCTCTGCTCAACTCACTAATGAGGCCACAGGCAGTTTTCAGGCAGAACCACTAAGTTGCATTGCTAAGAAGAGACCCCCCTGGTGCTAAGAGGAGCTCTCCGCACCAGCCTCTGTAGCCTTTGGTCTGTTAAGTCAGGGACGATAGTATGTACTTCATGAGGCAGTCCTGAGAATTAAAAGCAACTTATTATTTGTAGCAACTATTAGGAGTCCAAATAAAATAGGAAGCAGAGGTCAGATGGGGCAGGGATGATGCTTTCTTGTGTGGACATCAGGAAGTACTTCCAGGATGGGGAGACATTTGAACTGACAGCGTCGAGATGCATGGCTATTGGGTTGTAGAAATGTAGCTCAGGATGGACGCCACTGCAAGGGCCAACGTTGAAAGACAAGACCATTAGTCAAGAGCAGGACTGGCGGGACGGAGGACTCAGCCCTGTGAACTCCCTCAGGAGTGGCAAGGAAGAGTTCGAGGGGGTCAAGGCCCTTGAATTACAGGCTGAAGACTTGGGAGTTCAGGGTCTCCAAGGCTGAGAAGCAAAGCCAGCCCAGCCCAAAGGTGAGGGACGACTGAGCATTGCTCTCGGGTCATCCTAGATGTTGAAGGCTGCCTGTGGTCTTTCTGGGACTTCATCCCCTGGAAGGGTTCCTCAGGGCCCAGGGAAAGAATGTGACAGGGAAGTCACCTGAACTCTAGTGAGGCAGTGGGTGGGTTTCCATCTCAGCACTGGCCACAGCCTCTCCTGTCTCCCTCCTGCTTTACTCAAATCCTGGACCACAAAAAGCAGGGAGGAGGAAGAAGAAAATGATTGAAAATGGTCACTCCTCTCCCTAAGGCAAGAAAGCTTGTCCTGGGCATGACAACATCTTCAGTTGCTGGAATCCAGAAGGGTCAAGCTGTAGATCAAAAGGAACACAAAGGGAATAGAGGCCTCTATGTCCTCCCAGGGGTCAGCAGAATGCACACAGGGAAACCACAGGGACGTGCGGAGGGGACCAGGACCCACTTCCAGTATGTGGCTGACTTTCTAGCAATCAAGGGATGAGAGGAATGTTTCTCCTTTAGTTGATCTTTCTGCCCAATGGGAGGAGAGTACTTATACCACATGGCAACCAGGAAGGAGGCTGAGGAAAGGCTTGCAAGCTGGGCAGTGTGGGTTTAGGAAGCTGACTGCACAGAGTACAAAGGAATTGGTCTCTGGGCCTGTGCCAAGCCCCTCCTCCTGGTAGCATTGCTGGGACACAAGTGGGGAGCTGCGAGGGAACCCAAAACTCTTTGTTCCCCTTTTCTTAACATTTGCTTTCAGACACTAACTGCATCTTGATGGGATCCCCTTCATATTTATCCTATCTGAAGCACTGAATCCTGACTGCGCACTGTCATCTTTCACCAAGTTTGGGGAATGCATTATTATTTCTTCAAATATTGCTTCAGCTCCCTTGTCTCTTTTCTTCTTGGGTTTCATTAGCACCTGTGTTGGATGTCTTGATATTGTCCCACGGATCCCTATGCCATTTCTTTCCATCTTTTTACTCTCCATTCTTCAGATTTAATAATGTCTGTAGATAAAATTTCAAGTCTATCATTTACTTTATTGTCTCTGTTCTTTTGTGAACACCCAGTGGATTTTTTTTTTTTTCAGCTGGGAAGGATTGCCGTCACTTTTTTTTTTTTTTCATTCTAATTTTCTTATTAGTACATGTTAGGGGTACATAAATTTCATAATCATCATGGGAAACGGATGTGGGTACCTAATACAACTTGCCTCCCTTTCTTATTTTCTTTCCCATCCTTCCCCCTCCCATCCAGTGGACTTTTCATGCTCAGATATTTTATTTCCCAGTTCTAAAGTTTCCACCTGTAGATACACATACACATGCAACACACACACACACACACACACACACACACACACACAATTTTCTAGATCCCTAAAGGCATGTTATCTTCTCATTTATTTAGAGCATATTGTCATTTATCTCATTGAATATCGTTATAGTTACTGCTTTAAAATTCCTGTCTGCTAATTGCAGCATCTAATCCTTTCCATCGGTACCACTGATGGTCTCTTGTCAGGGTCACATTTTCCTGGCTGTTTATGTATCTGTTGTGGCTTGAGTCTAGATGTCTCTCCAAAGCCTCATGCAGTCATGCGTGGGGCTTTGTGGAGGTGGCTGGATATGGGGTGGGTGGTGCTGGGATCAAGGATGTATGATTACTAAATTAGTCCTCTCATGGGCTGGTGTAGTCCTGGGTAGGACAAAGGCCTTCCCACCCTGGGTGTGAATCCTACCACCCCAAGGTGGTTTACCTTGGATAAGATATAAGGGACAGAAAGAAGGCTGCTGCTTGTGGCTTGTAGCTGGCTACATTGCTGATTCCTACTTTTGGCCTACCATGAATGGTTTCTCCTCTGTGATATCCCACACCCATGCCACTTGGCCTTGGAACCAGCCAGCTATGGACTGAAGCGTCAGCAAACTGCGAGCCAACCAAGCCTTTCCTCCTTCAGCTTGGGCATCAGGTATTTTTCTCGTCAGTCAGAAAAACAAGACAGAAGTCTAGGCATTGTGATATGTTACAGAGAATCTAGATTCTGTTCAATTTCTTTGAAAGTTGTTGATTTTACATTTGCGTCGGTGTGAATGCATGTTCCTGATTCACGCTCTCCTGTGGAAGCAGTGCAAGTCTCAGCATAGTCATCTTCTTCTTCTTCTGGGGACTCAACTTTACGTTCTAGGAGCCATGTTTGCCCTGAGTTCTAAATCTTAAGTTGTCTTCTTTTTGTTAATTGATGTGAAATTCACACAATATAAAATGAACCATCTTTAAAAGTGAATAGTTCAATGTCATTTAGTATACTCACCATGTTGTATAATTACCACATCTGTCTGCTTTCGAAAAATTCCATCACCCCCCAAGGAAATGTTTTCTCTCTGCCCATTTGTTTATCTTCTTTGAAGACATTTCGATTCAAATATTGTCAAATTTTAAAATTGTGGTTTGATCCCTGGCAGCGCATGCTGTGCCAGCCCCACCCACGGGTGCACTGAGCCAGCGATGGGAGTCCAGGCATAGGAACACATGCCTGTAATCCCGGCACTAGGGAGGCAGAAATCAGGAGGATCACTATGAATCCAAGCTGTATAGAGAGACCCTGCGCACGCGTGCACACACACACATGCACACACACACACACATACACACCTAAAAAAATAAAATTGTGCTTTTGATGTTGTTGTTGTTGTTGTTGACTTCTTTGTTTATTAAGGATCCTAGAGTATACCCCACTCTTGAAGCTACTGTTCCTTATTTGTGTCTTTTAAGCCCTGGCAGACACTAATCTGATGTCTATATCTGTGCATTTACTTATGTTGGGTAGCTCATAACAATAGAATAATTTTATGTCTGCCTTCTTTCACAGGGCCTAATGTTTGCAGGTACATCAGTGGAGTACATATCAGTAATTTTTTTAAGGGCTCAATGATATTTCATCGTATGACTCTACTACAATTTGTTCGTCCATTCGTTAATGAGCATTTCTACTTTTAGACCATCATCAGTATCGCTGCTACAAGTATATGTGTACGCATTCCTGCATGAGTACCTTGTCTCAGTTTTTCTAGTTGCATTCCTAAGAGTAGAGTTACTAAGCCATGTGGGTAATTCTATGTCTAACTTTTTTAGGATCCAGTGAACTATTTCCAATAGTTGGAAACTACTGAACAATTTTACACTCTTGCCAGCAGTGCACAAAGGTGGTATTTCTTCATACCAACACTTAGTATTCTTCATCTGTTTAATTATAGCTATCCTTGTGAGTGAGAAGTAGTAGCTCATTATGGTTTTCATTTGTCCTTGCCTAATGACTAATGGTGTTGACTGTCTTTTCCTGCACTTCTAGCCCGTTTGTGTAGCTTCTTTGAAGAAGTTTTGATTCAAGTCTTGTCAATTTCAAAATTGTGGTTTTGATGTTGTTATTATTGAGTTCTTTATTTATTAAGGATGCTAGGCACTTGTCAGGTGCGTGATTTGCAGATATTTTCTCCTGTTGTGTAGATTGCCTTTTCACTTTCTTGATGCACAAACGTTTTTGCTCTGTGTGTGTGTGTGTGTGTGTGTGTGTGTGTGTGTGTGTGACCGGACATTGAGTGCTCAGGACCTTGTGCTTGCCAGCCAGGTGTTTATTCTACTAAGCTATCTCTCTGGCTCCCTAGTTTTTGCTTTTGATGAAGTGCAACTTAGCAATTTCTTTCATCGTATCTAAGGATCCATGGTTACATCTAAGTCATCAAGATTTAGTCATATGTTTTCTTCTAAGTTTATGGTCCAGCTCTTACATTTTTGGATGTTGATTTATTTTGAGTTAATTTTTGTATATGGCACAAGGTCAGGGTTCAGCTTCATTCTTTCGCATATTGCCAGTTATCTAAACATAATTTGTTGAGGAGACTATTTTTCCTCACTGAGGTTCTTGGCAGCCTTGCTGTAAAAATCAAGTGGCTGTCATTGTAAAGTATATTTCTGGACTTGCTATTCTATTTCGTTGTTCCTCATGTCTATCCTTATGGTGGTACCACAGTGCTTTGACTACTACAGTTGTGTTTTGCTGGAGTTATAGCCCTCTGTGGTGTACTGGCTTTGTCATGCCCTGATATTGAAAGACACACCAACCAAGAAGTTCGGTTTTACCATCGCTGTCTTCCGGAGATTCTGGCAGTCCTTCTCAAAATCTTCCTGTCTTGGTTCACTCTACAGTGTCTTCAGGTAACTCCTTTCCCATAGATAATCCAGAGTCCTTAGTTGTTAGCTATGGGGAGGTTGCCCTCATGGACATCTACTCGGCTGTACTGGAAGCAGCCCTTCCACCCATCTGTCTCCTTTTGGGCTAACCTAGGCTCACAGTGAGGTTTGTGGGCAAGGAGAGATTGGAAAGTGACCTCTCTAGTGGTTTTCCAGTTGAAGACTTCTTGCTGGGTTCCATGCCCAGTGTCATTGGGCACTGAGTGACTTACAAATTCCAGTGATGACTGCCTGTGCGCTGTAAACAGAGATCCCTTTTCCCTCTCAGATCTCAGCCATGTCCTGGCCACTGTGCTTCATCAAATGATCCAGGAGCTGGAGGGGAGAAGGGTAATGCTCTCTGTGGCCTCCTGGGGAGAGTCTGTTTGGGCAGCTGCTTGGGAATCAACAGACATATTGAGCTTTCCCCTCCTGTAGGCAGAAGCCAGTTGGCATGAGTGGCCATTCGCCCCACATCAGGAGCAAACTTGGCATGTGACTGGGTACAGTTATGGGGGCTGAATATGAGGAGCATTCTTAGGTATCAGAACTGGTCATTTACATGCTAATGAGTGAGTCTGGCTTGGAAAATCACTGCTTCTATCCTTGCAGTGAAGAAATAAATACCTTTGCTGGATCCAGGTCCCTCCAGGTGCCTCAGAATACACTGAGCACCTCTCTGTCCTTTTTAACCTTCATGTCCCGGTCCACTGTGCTCTGTGGGACATCCTGGGCTTCTTGCCTCACTGGGTTCTGGCTAGTGGCTTGCTCTTCAGAGAGCAGCCTGCCCTGGTTATGGCTCATTTCTCTTTGTTCTGCTTGGCTTTAAGGCACTGAGATTCCCATATGTTCTCAAAATAGGGCTGCTTATTGGTTGGATTTGGATCTGTTTTACTGTATCCCAGAGGTGGGGGATGGATGAGATGACTTCCAGAGCCTCTGCAAGCTCCTTCTCATTGTCGTCCTCTTCTCCTGGAGGTGGATCAAGAATTTTTTGGTTAATGGGCATAAAGTGCTTTGAAAACACAAACTGTTAAGTGGCACCGGGGACGGACTCACTAATTATTTATGATTTCAGGAGAGCCAGTTAATTCACTAGGAGAGGAGTTGTACAGGCAGGGATGGGGGTGGTAAATCATTCAGGAGGACGCAAATAGCAGAGATTCCCCCCCGAGCATACACAGAGCATAAGCTCCCTGTCCCTGGAGACGCCTGGCTGGGCACACCAGGCACGGATAACTGTCTGCATCCTGGTACCACCTGCAGCCTTGCTGCTCGCCTTGCTGGGAGCTTGAGATCCTGGCTAGGAGTCAGAAGGGACCTCAGGGGTCCCAGAGTTCATCCTCCATCCCCAGAGCAAGGGTGTTCATGAGGTCCTGGAAAGAGAAGGTGTACATACTGCCCCCAAGAGTCTCTAGAGTGGCTTGTGGCAGAGGCTTTCCTGAGCAAAGCCCGCAGGCTCTCGCAGCTCTCCAACTGGGAAGGACTCCTGCTGGTCACCTAGGTCCTTGTCACTGCCACTGAATTGATCCGCTCCAGTCCATTCCCCTTTCTGCTGCAGCCCGTCCTTCACCTCATTTCATAGGGCTGGCCTTCTCGCCCCCATTGGCCCACAAGTGTGCACACAGCGCCAGCCATCAGCCAGTGTTCCTTCTATTCCTCATTCAATAAATATTTGTCAGCTGCCTCCTACATGCAAGTGGGCATGTGGAAATACCTCCCACCCCCACATTTTTCCTCCTCCACCCCAGCTTTCCAGAAGAGCTGCTTTACCACCTGTCCACCCCACCCCTCCCTTCTCAGCTGTCCTGATTTAGAAGGGGCCTCTGTGTCCTGAGCCCTGCGAGTTCAACCTTGCCCTGGGTGTCCTCTCAAAGACCCTACCCCAGCTCTTGGGCACCTGTCCAGGCCTGGACTGAGGAGAATGATTTCTTAGGCCACTTTTATGCTTTTCTGCAAAAACTAGCTGATGAGTTAGTTTCTTATCTTCCTTTTTGAAATGTTTTTTTACTGCTTCAGAGAAAGGATCTACCGCCATGTAGGGATGCAACCCAGAGAGCACACCAAATCAAAGCAGCACACACCAGGCAAAGGCCCAGGCCTGGTGCCCAACCTCACAGGCAGCCGCCTTGAAGGCAGTGGATCAGCCCACTGAGGGGAAACAGAGTCATGAGGGTCTAGCTCTCCATCCTTGCACATTTGCCTGGGAGTATGGTCTGGGGCTGGGGAGACTGCAACGTGCAAGGGGGTGGGATTGTGCCCAGCTCAGCAGAGGGGGTGGAAGGAGGCTGGAAGCTGAGGGAAGGTTTGGCAGTTTGCATAGGAATATCCAGGGCTTGCCCCTCTCCACCTTCATGGTGTCTGGGAGAAGAGGAGGGGCCAGTTCTAGAATGTGGGTGATGTGCCTACTTTGGGAAGACTGGCAAACTTGAATGCAGAGGAAAAGCAGTGCATATGTGTGTATGTTTGCATGTATGTGTCTGTGTATGTATGTGTGGGCACCATGTGCATATTTGTCGGTTATATGGATCTGTATGTATGCATGTGTATGTGTGTGACACATGTACAAGTGTAGAGTATGCATGCAACCATGCATATTTCTGTGTAGCTGTGTGTTTGTACGAATAGTCATGTGTGTCTTGCATATTTCATATAATAGTGATTTGCAGGCATAGCCTATAAGGGCTGTAGGACCAGCCCGCCCACCAGCCATCTTCCTGGGCCTCCTCCTGGGTATCACCAAGCTGGGAGTTTTGTTCCAAAACAACTTCTTTAGCAACCAAAATGAGGCCCTGGGTGGCAGAGACCACACCTAGGGATGGGCACAGGGATGTGTCTGAGTTTTCCTCCTTTTCAGTGAGCAGCAAGGACACAGAGCATCTACTGAAGAGCTGGCACAGGGCTCACAAGAACCTCTGAAGATTTGCCCTGGGCTTGGGGAACACATGGTCCCTTGTGGGCCTGGCTCATGTTTAGTAGGACAACAGGTGGCCAGTGGCATATCGTAGGAACATGGGGGTTGTTAGCGTTGGTAGTGACCCATTCTGGGGCCTCAAAGGAGTGGTCCCCACTTATGCTAGGGTGTGTGTTCCAAACACTTGCTGGATGCCTGAGACTGGGACTGGCACTGAACCCTGTCTGTATTTCTTCCTGTACATTCTCATCATAAAGTTTAACGAACCCTGCATGTACTGCTTTTTCCTGTGCCTACTTGTAATAAAGTTCAATTTATAAATTAGGCACAGTGAAAGATGAACAGCTTCAATTCATAAGAAAATAGAGCAGTTATAACAAAGTTATTTAAAACCTGTGAGTTATTTATGTCTGGAATTTCCCATGGACTATACCCCAGGAAGGTGGAATCTCTGATAACGTCCTTTCCCTCCCTCCGGGCCCTGAGTTCATTGTCAGTGACTGGAAGGTGGTGAAGCTGAGTCTGTTTCCCTGCTGTAGCTCCAGACTCTGACCCAGAATTCTGCTCTCTGAGACCACAGCATAAAGGCCAGGTGTGTGCTCATTGTGTGCCAACCCAGTCATGGAGCTGCAAAGTAGACAAGCACTAATGGTGACACTGAGGGGTGGCCTTTGCCAACTTCCATCCAAGGTACTCAGAAGGCTGTCTCAGTCCCAACCCTAAGGCCAGCGTGCAGACCCACAGTCTAGTCTAGGGGGAGACAAGCCATAACCAGGTAAAATCAATAGGACATTTAAATTGAGCACTAGGAAAGATGGGCCAGCGTCCTTTAGGAAAGTGGAGTTGGGCATGTGGTGCTGAAGAGCTAGGTCTGTGGAGAAAAGTGAGCGGCCCCAGACTGAGTGAACAGCAAGCACAGAGGTCCAGAAGCTGGGAAGACCTGGAAAACTGGACGCAGAGGAGCTGAGGCCCAGCAATAGCCGGAAGAGAGGGAGAAGGGTGGGGGAGGAACAGGACCCCGCAGGCCTGGCTGGAAGAGCCTGGCTGGAAGAGCCTGGCTTTATCTTTTGTGTCTTGTGCACCACAGGCATAAGGGGTTTTGTTTGTTTTTACTTTTTTTTTAACGACTGGCTCAGACTGCCCTGGGGGTGGGGCTGATGCAGCTTGTGGTGCCAGGGATTGAACCCAGAGGTTGCCTAAGCATGACCTAAGCAGGTACTTTAGACCGCTGAGCTATCTTGTGGGGTTTATTTCTCTTTCTTCTTTTTTAATAGGTTAAATTTCTCTGACTATAGTATACAGAAATCTGTACCACACTGCTCTCTCCACTATTGCTTGCAGAAGGTAGCAGAAATTTCCTCCCTTCCTTCCTTCCTTCCTTCCTTCCTTCCTTCCTTCCTTCCTTCCTTCCTCCTTCCCTCCTATGGCATCCAAGAGGCC
Organism: Myocastor coypus; assembly: GCA_004027025.1. Classification (NCBI taxonomy): domain Eukaryota; kingdom Metazoa; phylum Chordata; class Mammalia; order Rodentia; family Myocastoridae; genus Myocastor; species Myocastor coypus. The sequence continues at coordinate 64,944 of PVJA010000412.1, forward strand.
TTTCCCCGACCACCCTCTCCTCCTCCTCCTCACTGCAGGGGCTTGGCTGAGGCATGCCAACCCTATCCGCCTGTGGGCCCAAAATAGAAGGGAAGGTGGGGCAGCTGGGAGCGGGGGAGGCCGGAGATGCCACCCGGAGGGGGTGGCCGGCCAACAAAGGGGCCCGGGACAGCGTGATGGATGGATGAGCACATGTAGGGGAAGCTGCACAATGGCTCTGGCTGCAGGAGCTGCCTTCCAAATGCCTACAAACAGCTGACAGCCATGGAACACAGATGAAATGGGATTAGAGCATCCTTTCCAGAGACAGCACGACTGCCAAGCGTGACAATACGGCCCCTGTCCCGCCAGCTTCGTGGCTAATTCAGCCAGCCTAGAACCATCTCTCCCCCAAGGGCCTGGGGCGGGGACCTGGTGCACAGGGGAGGGGAAGAAACAGAGGTGCAGGGAGATGTGAGCTGCTACTCCTCAGGGTTTCCAGGGGGCCTGGGCGTGGAGCCACAGGGGCTGAGGCACTTCCAGAGCTCAGCTTCTCCATCTCACTGCCCGCTGCCTGCCCAGTATTATGGAGGTCCTTTCCTTTCCAGAGTCTCGCTTTTATTTTTCTCTTGTGTTACTAAGGCTAGAACCCATATACCCAGCTTTTATATATACGTATAGAAAGGGTCTCACTAAGTTGCTCAGGTTGGGCTTGAATTTGAGGTCTTCCTGCCTCAGCCACCCAGAGTGCTGAGCTTACAGGTGTGCACCACCGTGCTCAACTGCATTGTGCTGTGTTTATCTGGCCCTCACTTAACCCCACAAAAGACAGCCTTGGGTAAGCATCCAGCATACCTCTGTTATTATTATTACCTTTATTATTTGACTATCCAGTTCCCTGGGCCTCCCTTGGCCCCCACCCTAATGGGGGCAAGATGGAGTGAGACCTACGGGTTTACCTGGGCACGTTGGGGGTGACTGAGCCCCCCTTCCTCAGCTCTTCCCCCACTCCCACCCCAGCAGGGCCTCAGAGACCTCCTGAGGGGTCACGGACCCTGCCTGGCCAGCTCACAGCCCACGTGCCCAGCTGGGTCACCGCCAGCTGGCCGGCGCTGTGTATTTGTGTTTATCTTCTCTCGCTTGAAGAGGCTGCAGCAGAGGTGAAAGGAATTGATGTTTATTTTGATAACGAGTTCTCAATGCGTTTGCAAACTAATAAAATCAACTCATTAGGCTGCATGTTTAATTCACAACTGTACTGTGAGGAGACTTCCCTGGTGGCTGATGGGTAATGTGGGCTCCCTCCGGAGTTGGGGGGGGGGGGGTCTGTGGTACTTAAACTCTCTGTGACCGGCAACACACGTCCAGGCTCCTATCCTGGAGCGAGCCCTGGTGCTGTTTGTCTCTCAACTCTGGTGGCATCTTTCAACACACAGGCTGCAGGGGCAGGAGGAGAAGGTTAGGCGTCAGCCTGAGCTGATCCCCTCCCCACTTAAGTCAGTAAGGACCCTGGTTCCCATGGAAGGGGCGTGAAGGGGGTGAACCTGGAGCAGAAGTGGGGACAGGGCCCTTGATGAACCCTGGCCATGTGTGAAGACTGTGGGCTTTTTATAGTGTCGTGCCTCACTTGGGACAGCAATATGACAGCTCCGCAATGCGGGGCAGATATGGAAACTGAGGCTGGGGGACCCTCGTGATTCATACAAGGTCTTGTCATTGCTCCGTTTGTGCCCGTGCCAGATCACTGGCTCAAGCCTCAGTGACTCCTGGTGTAGTGCATGAGCAGAGGCCACAAGATTGGGGGGGCCACGTCGTGGCCAAGCCTCTGGGTGGCGGCCCTCTCAGGCTCTTGTCCTGGGAATCCTGGATGCCCAAGAAGACGAATATTGCAACTTGGGTCTAGATGCCCCGCAAAGCCTCATGCACTCATAGGTCGGGCTTTATCAGAGCTGGCTGAATCTAGAGTCTGTGGTTGATTCGTGATACAACACTGGGGTAAGGGTGCCAGGATTAAGGGTGGGTGCTTGCTAAGTCATTCACTGACTGGTTTGGCACCACCCTAACCCCAGTAGCCTGGGTGCAATATAGGGGACAGAAAGAGGCCCATGTTGTCCATTGCTTGCTGCTTTGCTGTCTCCTGCCCTCTGTGAGCTGCCATCCTGCCTCAGAGCCAGCGACTGACTGCAAGCTCTATGAACTGTGAGCTAAATAAACTCTCCCTCCCTTAATGTGGGGTGTCAGTATTTTGTCCCAGCAAGAGAAAACTAAGACAGAGGCCACTCCCAGCCATCCTGTGCCAGGACCTGGCCTTCTAAAAGACTGTCCACACAGTGGTGGGTAGGGCTCCATGCTGGCAGAAGGGCCCTGGCTCTGCCAGAGAGAACACACCGGCTTTGTTGGGGGCCTCTTTGGAAAGCACCAGGCTGGCGCGGGTTTTGCTAGGTGGGGTCTTGCTCAGAGCAGGAGTTCAGGGAGGGAAGCCAGGGCTTCCTGCTGTAGCCCTAGTGCCAAGAGAGGGAGGGACAGAGCCTAGGAACCTTGGTGAGACGAGGGGGCCTCTATCCCTCTGCAGGGTCAAGAGTGTGGGGCTGATGGGGAGAAGGAGACAGAGAGAGACAGAGACAGAGAGGGAATCTGAAATCCACTCTTTGAGCCCTGGTCTCCTTTCCTAGAAGAGAACCCAAAGCTTGTGTCCCACAGACCTACCTGTGTGAACTTAGTCCAAGAGCCCCCTGGGCTGCCTCTTACACAATCACAATCTGGCCGTGTCGGTCAGAGGATGAGAATTTAGATTTCTAGTAAAAGGTGATCTCGTTCAGTGTGGAAGACACAGAATGAAGGCTGGTAGCCGATTTCATAACCTTTGGTTCTACCATGCTTCCAGGGAGCCTGGAGTTCACTGGAGTGGAGAGGTAGGGCGCCTGTCTTCCTCCCTGACACATACGCACACAGCCTTCCACTTATGCACCAAGTGCATTACTAGGCTCACACAGAGGCATTTGGTCACCTCCTCTCAGGCTTTCCTGGACACACATAACCCACACACACACACTGTTACACAGACCACACACACAAGCACGTGCTGTGCACACATGTACAACTCTCCACCTCCATCATCCCTTGGGACATGGACACCCCAGGGGAACCAGGAGATGCTGTCAACTCACCGCTATCATCAGCTGCATCCTTCCTGAAGGAAGCGATGCTGTGAGCCTCAGACACCTAGTAGGTGACCCAGGTACCAAGAATCAGCCACACTGTCCTTGAGATCTGTAGCTACATGGGATGTGCCAAGGGAGAACATTTTAGCTTGGAACACAATGGTTGTTTGACTGCTCCATTTCTGGAGTATCTGGGATGGGACACACAGCTTTAGGGCTTGGAGTGGGGGACCAGGTACATTTCAGGGTGCTCCAAGAGTCTGACTGAGTCTCCTGTTTTCTCCTGAGACCATGGCCCTGTTTGAAAAGCTAATGGGACCTGGGGCTCCCCTCCAGAAAGTCACATGCACATAAATGAGCTGTAACCTTTAAGGTATCTAATTTGAGAGAGTTTCCACCCTTGCTTGGGTCCCCTTAGGGGAAATGGCTCCAGAATATCCTGGAGACTTCCTCCTAGAGACTGACATCACCCCTTGGGATATGAAAGAGAGAGACAGTGTCCCCCTTGTCATCTTGGGCCAGTGGTGTGCAGAGTTGGGGGCACCCTCCTGCTCACTGCACCCTGGACAGCTTTCCTATGCAGCAGCCAAAGTGTACTTGCTGCAGGCCTTTCCAGCTGTTTTTCCTCTCCTCACAGCTGCCTCTGGGTTGTGGAGGTCAGACATCTCAGCAGGGCTTTAGCTCCCCAGGTTCAGGCAGGAGCTGGCACAGCTTTGCCACCCCACTGAGGCCCACCACTCCTTCTCCCTGTACTTTGTTTGGCTCCTTCAGGATGCAGAGACCCTGGAGTTGTGCACACACTTGGCTGAGGAGGGAAAGCCTTCTGCCTCTCTCTGGCCACTCTTACTAGACAAGTTTTGAGATTCCGCATCTTCAGGCACCAACCTTCTTTGGAGCCATTTCCTTAGTCATCTCCTGTTATGGTGACTTTTATGGTTGCTGAGATAACATTCCCAATACCCAAAGTTAAAGGAGGAAAGGTTTATTTCAGCTCACAGTTTGCGGAGGTCTCAGTTTGTAGTCAGCTGGCTCTAAGGCAGAGTGGCATGCCAGAGGAAAACCAGCTCATGGCCAGCAGAAGGCAGCAAGGGAAGCCACAAGTCACAGTAGCCACATCTTTGTGTCCCTTGCTATTTTATTCTGTAGTCTTCTCTCTTGGGGCAGGTAGCACTGACATGCAGGATTATGCCAAAGCAGTCAGTAGACTAAGTCAGTAATCACACACCTTTAATCCTGGCATCATGCACTGTAAATCCAGGCACCTCTGAAAAAGTCCCACCTGTGAGCACATGAGGCTTTGGGGGGGACATTTAGACACAAACCATAACAGCCTCCATCCTGTTCCTTTGCTCCCATTTAGCACCATGTTTGGAAAAAAGCAGTCTTCATTCATGTCTATAGCTGCCCCCTTCCCTGGGATCTGAACCCTGCCTCAGGTTCAGCCTGGCTTGCACCAAACCTGCCCTACGGGCTCTATTCTCAGTGCTGTGCCCCTGCTTGGCTTGGTACCCCCCCTCTAGCTCCTCCTGCTGACCCAGCCTCCAATGTCAGGATGTCCATCAGCTCCACCCCGGGTCTCTCCCCATGGTGTTCATCCTTGGTGATGCCAGCTGCTTCATGTGGCCATGACATGGGCCTCCCTCCAGCACACACTCTGGATTTACCTTTCCACCTCATGGCCCACTGGGATGACATCCCAGCCCAACACCCCCAAGGGCTGCAGACTCCTTGGAGCAATGCTTCATCTACAGCCTCCCCTTAAGGCATCCTTAGCTGTTTTGTCCTCTTCCCACTTCCAGTCCAGTAGAGTGATCTAAGGAATGGAACATATTCCAAGAACGTGCACAGAGTCCAGCTGCTTCTCCTGCTCTTCTCTGCTCATTCCAGCAGCAGCTCTTGTCCTGCGGAGCTGGAGTACCTCCTTCTATAGACAGTGACCATGCCGATTCTCTAAAAGCTGACAACAACCTCCTCATAGAGTGCATTGCTAAAAGCACAACATGGAAGGGAAAACATACACAGCAACTTGACAGCGTAGAAACCTGGCCAATCCCGGCTCACCAGGTGACCAGTGTCACCACTGTCTATAGTTTAGCATTGACCTGACGTGTGTGTCCTCAATGCAGTGTGCTAAGAAGGGCTCCTCTACTCTGCTCTTTCTCCCCAAACCCATGACCTCACTCTACCCATGAGAAACAAGCCTAAGTTGAGGGCCCTGTTACAAAGTGCCTGGCTGTACTCCTTAAAACTGTCCAGGTCAGGGGCCCGGCAGGATGGCTCAGTGGTCTAAAGCGCCTGCTTAGGAAAGCTTAGGCGGCTGCAGGGACCGCGGTTCAATGCCCAGCACCACATGCTGTGCCAGCCCTGCCCTCAGGGTAGGCTGAGTCAGCCATAAAAATAAATAAATAAACAAACAAAAGTTTTGAAACAAGAAAAAAAAAAAAAAAAAAACTGTCCAGGTCATCAGAAACACAGCCCATCTGAGAAAGTGCTGGCCTAGAGGTCTGAGGGGACATGAGGTTTCAAGATAATGTGGGGTCCTGGAGGGGCCATCAGCCAAGATGGGATGTTGGGGAGAGCTAACAAAATCTGAACACTCGGATGTAGATAGTAATGGGCCTCTGTCGGCTTCTTTGTTGTGGCAAATGTACTGCGGTAGGTGGGATATTAATGAAAGGCGGTCTCTGGGGCATACTGGGGTACGGTGCTGGGATGTACAGGAACTCTGCCCTATCTTTGCAACTGCTCTATAATCTAAAATTATTTTAGGGCTGGTGAGATAGTTTAGTGGACCAAAGTGCCTGCTTAAGCAAGCTTAGGCAAGCACAAGGACCGGCAGTTTAATCCCGGGCATCATCTGTTGTGCCAGCCCTGCTGAGCGGGCCACAGAGTCTGGATATAGTGATGCTCACCTGTAATCCCAGCACTGGGGAGGCTGAACCCTGGAGGATCAATATGAGATGTTGTATGTTATAGGTTGTCAACCTATAACAACCAAATACATTAAAATAATAATAATAATAATAATAATAATAATAATAATGATAATAATAATAATTTGTTCTAGCTGGGGAGATAGCCCAATGGCATAAGCATCTGCCTGGCAAGTGCAAGGTCCTGAGTGTGATCCCCAGTAACACAAACAAGAAAACAAAATAATTCTAAATTAAAACATTATTAATGACAACACCAGCAAACAGAAGTCAGTGCACGCATCTGCCGCTCAAAGCTCGCATGCAGATGCTGGGGGCCAAAGCCCTCCTCCCCCAGCAGCTCAGCGCTCTGCTGCACTTAACAGCTATTATTGCTCTTGGCCTCCGACTCAAGCCTTGTGTTCTAGCCACGTGGGCTCTGTTCACACCCCTTCTTCCCCATCGGGGATCCTCACCAACGAGAACTGGGCTCTGCTGGCCACCCTTCCCCAAAGTCTTTGGCTTCCCTGGGCACGCTGGCCCTCCATGGAGCCCGTCCTGTGCCCCCTGTCCCACACAGTGGCCTGTGCCCAGCCGCTGCTACCCGCACCCCCAAGCCCCATGCCTGGCCCAACGTTTTTTTTTTTTACAGCACACGTTGCCTTCTGGTAACAGGAGGCCGTGAGCTGATTCACTGTGCATGTCAGTGGCTGCCTTCCCCAGGCTCCCACACTGTAAACCACGTGGGCACAGGGATCTTGGTCTCAGCGGTGTGTTGGTAAAACCCAGTCGGTCAGTATAGAGCCCAGCTGAATAAATGTAAGTGTGTTGAGGGAAAGAGCAGAGCGGACAGGCCTCCCCTGTGCTTGGGCCGGGTAGCAATTGAGATGAGGCTATCAGCTGGATCCACAGCGCCCCCCAGAGGCCTGTGTGCTGAATGCTCAGCCACCACACGTAGCACTGTGGTAGATGGTGGCACTTGGAGGTGAGGCCTGATGGGAGGAAGGGAGGTCTTCAGGGGGCTCCATGAATCACATGTGGGACCCCAGCTTCTTCCTCTCTATTTCCTGCCCCTTCACCAAGAGGAGAACAGGCCTCCTGTACCCATGCTTCCCCCACGAGGTGCTGTGCTGCTCCAGGCTCAAAGCACCGAGGCCAAGCAGCCTTGAACAAACCAAAATATACGTTTCCTCTGTATAAGTTTATGCCTTCAGGTATTGTGTTGCAGTGGCAGCAAGCTGAGTCATGCAGAGAGTTCATCCCACCGGCCCATCTCACTGTGGTCACTATGGCCACCAGGGCTGCTCACAGTAAGGCAATCCTGATGGGGTGGGCTTGAGGACAAATCTTCCTACTGGAAGACCTAGAGGCTCTGCAAACCCCTCTGCACCACTCCTCCACCTCTCTCCTATTTGGCACTTGAAAATAACCTGTCTCTCACAGAGAATGTGAGCAAAGAAGCTGTTCTTAGGGAAGATGTGGAACAAGAAGGCGGGGACTTCCTCACCTGTCTTGTGCCACGGTCCAGCTCGCCACCTTGAGTGTTGGAGACCCCAGCAATGCTGGCCTGGTTGTTCCCTGCGTTTCCATTTTGGCAGCCTACAAGAGCCACTCGTGTCGAGGCTGCTCTGTTCCTCACGGCCCAGACCCTTCCCTAGCATGCATGGTACTCACCCACCCCTTTCTCAGACGCCCATCCTGGGAGTTTCCAGAGAAATGAACAACAGTGTCCATGACTCACAAGAGGCCATTCCTGCTTCTTGGGCTCCCCCTACCCCCTCCATTTACAGAGCCGAAAACCTGAATTCTCCCAAGAGGGAGCATGGCCCAGCTTTCCAACAGAAACCGTCTCTGAGGTGAGCCACATGTGGATAGGAAACCCACATTCTGCAGGGCACCACAGTGCGTAGTAATTCCAGCCACCCCGAAGGCTAAGGTAAGCAGGCTGCAAGTTCGGGACTAGCCTGAGCAACTTAGTGAGATCTTTTCTCAAACTGAAAAGGGCTGGGAATGGAACTCAGTAGAAGAGAAGGCCTGATTTGGATCACTAATACAGAAAGGAAAAAGAAACTCATTTTCAGGCTCTGTGGGCAGAAGCAGCCCCCCTACCCCACGGCTGCTGCCTTGGGAAGGCTGGCTTCCACCAAGCACCTCACTGGAGGGCTGTTGCTATTTGCTTACCACCCTCAAAACTTCTCCCAGGGTTCTGTGGCCCCCAGCTCAGCCCCCTTCAAAGAGGGGCTCCCTGGGCTCAGGACCCCTATGTGCTGTGCCCCCTGAGGGGCTGAAGCTCTGGCTTCTGGACTCCCCCTCCTGCTGCTGGTGCTGAGGGCCGCTGGCTTTCCTCACCAGGCCATGCGTGAAGTGAAGTAATAACAAGAAATAAGCTTGACATGTCCCACTGCCAGCACCCCACAAGTAAATAGGATGTTTGTGGAGGGAACCAGTACAGGCCATCTCTGCTAACTGGATCTCATCAGCACTGCAAGGCCACCTCATTTTGTTGGGTCTGAGTGGATTTTTTTTTTTCCTTATCCTTAAAAAACAGGAAGGAAAAAGCCAGCTCCACAGTTTTCTGTGGTCTCTCCGGCTTGGCAGGAATGTGGAATATCAGCTTTCTCAGACATGGTGGGTCCTCCAAGGAGGATTGTCAGGGCTGAGGGGAGCCTGATCTGTCAGTCACTCAGCAGGAATTCTGAGCCACTAGGGTAGACCAAGTGCACCGCTGGGGCTGCTCCCAGGAGCGCGGCTGTTGGTGGGCGCTCAGAGTTGGTGAGGAACCCCGACGATCCCCCAAGGGCTCCCAGGCAGGGCAAGGAGGAAGGCCACGGGGGAGACCCTGAGAAGCTGGCCAGAGAAGCTGGTGATGCTGGGCTGCCTTGGTAGGAAACCCCTGGGCCAGGGTTCAGCCATTCTTCCCACCTCTACCCCTTCACCATGACTGCTGTGTTCTCCAGGAGCTCTGAATCCCTCCAAGGGAGCCCTCTGCTTCGGCCTCTAGAGAGCTCCGCCAGTCCCTTCTCCTGCGTCTGAGTACAAATGCTGGGCTGGGGAGATAGCTCCGTGGCACAAGTGCCTGCCTGGCAAGGGCAAGGTCATGAGTTCAAACCCCAGAGCTGAAAAAAAAAAAAAAAAAAAAAAAAAAAAAAAAAAAAAAAAAAAAAAAAAAAAAAAAAAAAAAAAAAAAAAAAAAAAAAGAGGTCTCTGAGTACAAATGCGATCCTCTCCTGCCTGAGTCCCCCCCACACACCTGCCCTTTCAGCCTCTCCCTCCCTCCCCTTCCTTCCCTTCCTTTCCTCTCTCTGTCTGTCTCTCTCTCTGTGTCTCTGTCTCTATCCCCCTCCTCTCCCTCTCTCCTCCTCTCTCCCTCTCTTCCTCCCTTCTTCCCTCCCTTTTTCTCTCTCTCTCCATCTCTGTCTCTATCTCCCTCCCCCTCCCTTCCTTCCCTTCCCTCTCTCATTCTCCTTCCTTCCCCCCTCCTCCCTCCCTCCCCTTCTCCCTCCCATTCCCTCTCTCTCCCTTCCTCCTTCCCTCCCTCTTTTTCTCTCTGTGTCTCTGTATGTCTCTTTGTCTCCCTCACCCTCCTCTGCCCCTTCCTCCTCTTTCTTCCCTCCCTCCCTCCCTCCCTCCCTCCCTGACATCAGCACACATCTCCCAGGCCTATCCTCTCTTCTCTGCTGGTCCTCCTATTGCTCTGTCCTTTCCCTGGCCTCTGTTTTCCTGCATGCCTCACTGACCACTGCCACCACCCCTCCCTGTCGCCCCTCCCTGAAAGCTTCCCCCTGAGCTGCCTGTGATCTCAGTATGTCAATAAAACCAGCAGGCCCTGGCCCTCCTGCCCCTCGCCAGCCACCCACAGTGGTGACCGCTGCTCTCTTCTTGGCTCCCCTCTGTCCTCCAGCTCTCTCCTCAGGCCCATTGTGGGGTCTCCCCTTGGGGCTATGGCCCTATGCATGTGAGTGCCCTGTTTCTCCTACCTGTGGCTTTGCTTGGGATCACTGGGCTCCTGGCCTTCTCACCCGTGGCTCATACTGGGGTGTGGGTAAGTCCACACCTCCTGAGCATCTCTATGGCCTTCCTGGCCTTCCTTTACAGCACCCCAAAGTGGGCCCCTAGTTTCTGCTTCGTGCCTGTCATCGTAGTGAGAGCCCCCACCGCACACGGTTAGGTCTGACACCTCTCGGCACCGTTGTGCCAAACAGCTCATCTGCTCTGCTGGCCGTGGGGACAGCCTGCTCACCGCCTGTCTGCCTGCAGTCCCAGACCTCAGCAGGATGACACGGTGTGTGATGGAGACCCCAGGGAGTGGGCCCATCCCTTCATCAGCCACCACCAAGCTCCAGGGACACTGTTGCCAGGCTCTGCGACCTGGGCCGTGACTCTGTGGGGAGCGCGGTCTCATTCCTGTGTCCTGTTTGCCGTGTGCCTTATGGAGGCAGTAGAGGGTGTGGGGACAGCATCCAGGGCCAGCTCGGGGTTGGCTTTTCCACCCTTCCCGGAACACGGCCGTTAGTGGTATGGGCCGGCTGGCCCAGCAGCTGAATGGGGCTCTGTGCTCAGGACGGCGAATGTGAGCATCATGTTTCCAGGGCCCCCACCTGGTAACCACCCCCAAGCCTGGCCCTGGAAACAAACACTCCGGTGGCCAGGGAGTCGCCGTGCTGGCACCTCAGCCGGGAGCCGCCAGGGCAGGTGTGGCCCACATGCAGCCTCTCCAGGGGCCGTGCTGCCCACGTGGCCCTGGGCTCTGAGACGGGCACTGTCCTCCCGCCTGAGGATGCTGTTGGTAGGTGCTGGGCCTCCTTCCTGTCTCCCTAGGCCCCTCTTGTTGAGCTCTCTCCCCAGGGCTCCTGTAGACGGGACATGCGTTGAGACCACTGGCTTTTGTGTCCCAGGAAGCAGCCCAGGGAGCAGACCCCTTCCGAGGATGCAGGGGATTCCAGGGCCCTCATGGCAGAGGAAGCCAGACAGACCTGGGGGGTTTCTCAGCTCTGCCCTGCATGAGCTGTGTGGCCTCCGGCAGCTTACTTCATCTCTCTGAGCATTGGTTTCCCCTTCTTTAACGTGGATCTGAGTCTGCTGCTCCAGTAGGGTAGCTTGGGGGGTGAAGGCTGGCGGGAGGGTGCTGAAAGACCCCTAGCCAGAGAGACTGCTGCCCTGTTCATGGTTTCAGAGCAATGGGGGCCCACACTCCGTGCCCCCTGGGAAGGTCAGCCTGCCTTGTGTGGCCTCACGGTCATATCAGAGTGTTGGTCACTTTGGCCTCAAGGGGTGGCTGCATTTCAGAGGATGAAGTCATTCTTCCCAGCCTGTCAGAGAGGTGAGTGCCAGGACAATTCCAAATCTTCTAGAGGAGGGTGCCCAGTGTGAATCCTCCCTGCAGAGCCAGAAGTCTCTCCTTAGCTCTCAGTAGTCCGATGTCCAACCGGGCATCTCTGCCCCTGGACCAGAAGCCTGTCCAGGACAGGGCAGGTCCTGGCCCAGTTCGTCCACTTCTGAGCTTCTCACAGCTTGTCCAGCCAACCTAGTGTCCCCTACCAAGTGGGGAGATGCAGGCCCTACCTGGTCTTCATCGTGTGCACCCCCAGGGCACGTGGCAGTGACTACAGACACTTGGGTTGTCACGTGGGGCGGAGTGCTAAGCGCTCCTGGCACCAAGTGGGCAGAGGTCAAGGATGCTGCTGCCTAGCCTGTAGGGCTCACCATGGCCCTCAGCAAGGCTGGTCCAGCCCAAGCTACCTGCAGTGCCAGGTGGAGACACCCGTGTCACACCTGCCCTCATCTCTAAGGACAGGCCAGGCCCAAACACAGAGCTCCTTGTGTGGGTTTCTGGGAATTGAGACACCGGTGTGGGGAGGGGGACTCGTTCAATTTCATTTCCTGTGGCACCAAAAAGCATTTTGCAAAGGAACTTTAAAAAAAAAAAAAAAAAAAGTATTTGGTAGAGGGTCTCACAACGCAGCTCAGACTCATAGTATTCCTCCTGTTTTCAGCCTCCCCAGCACTGGGATTACAGGTATGCGCCACGACGCCCAGACTCAATGGAGGGCTCGGAACACCCGGGGTTTGGGCCAACACTGGCACAGCATGTGGTGTGGGGGATCGAACCCCAGTCCCTGCACTTGCCTAAGCAGACATTTAGTCCTCTGAGCTATCTCACCAGCCCTGAACTGTGTTTTAAAAAAAATTAAATGCTTTTTCTTCCATTCATGTATTCATTTACCAAGGCCCCTCGGCACCAGGCACTTTGCTGAGTGCTCGGGCTTCTGAGAACTAGTTCCAAGAGGAGGAGCTTTCAGTAGGGGCCTGTGACAGGCTGCATGCAAAGCTGGGCAGGAGGTGAGGACCTCCCCCCCCCCTTCCAGGCTTCTGCGGTGCCTGGTGTCTGGGCCTGGCCCTGCTTCGCACAGACGGCCTGAGGTGGGGACCTGGACTAGATCTCGGTCTCTAGGCTTCCAAGAGCTTGGGGGTGGGGCGGGGGCTCCTCACAGCAGCCTCACTGCCGTCATCGCCCCTGTTCTTCTCCCGGTTCTGGTCCACAGTTTCCCAAACCTGCCCAACCCACCTACCACCTGTGTTAGGTTTCTGCAGCTGCCACAAGAAAAAAGAAAGCCATCAGTGTGGTGGCTTAAAATGTGGCTCTGGGAACCTAAAGTTCAAAGTGAAGGGATAAGCAGCATTGGCCCCAGGGGAGAGCTGACCCGGGGCTCACCCTGGCACTGAGGTGCCACCTTCTGTCCCCGGGTCATAGGCATCACATCCCTCCGTTGTCACATGGCCTCATCTTCTTGCTGTCTCTGTGTCATGTTTTCCCTGTTTTAAAAGATACCATTGTTGGATCAGGGCCTACGAGTTCCTGAAGGACCTTGTTTTAACTTGACAGCATCTGCAGTGAGCCTGTTTCCCAGTTGGGTGACATTCTGAAGTCCCAGTGGACACAATTTGGGAGAGATGCCATTCTACTGAGTACACTCGCTCAAGGGCTCAGTAGGGTTGGGCTCCCATCTCTGCAGAGGTACAGGATCTGCAGGCTCCAGAGCCTACCTAGGATGGGTTACGGGGCACAGATCTTGCCCTGTGTCCTGCCCTCCCGAGGACCCAGAGCCGCTTGGACAGAGATCAGAATGCACCCAAGGGAACGGCCTGGGTTAGTTGGTCTGAGCTCCCCAAGGACAGGCAAGGGTACCCAGTGTGAGGGGTGGGGGGTGGGACTGGATGTGCCCTAGGGGAGGGAACTGTGTGTTTTCTGGACAACAAATGCCTCTTGATGGGCTGCGGTTTGCACTGGGATTTGGTGCCACACTGAGTTGTCTACATTGATCGGATGGCCACAAAGCCCTGTCACAGAGCAGAGGAGGAGCTGGCGGGAGCTGCCTGATGGCTGTGTCCTCAGACTGTCCCTAGGCATACTCACTCATGGGAAGCAGAGAGCAAAGAGCTCAGAGCAGGTGGAGCTCTGCCCTAGGAAGGTCCTGGCAGTGGAGCAGGGCTGCACCCTGGGGCCTAGAGGCTGCTCCACCCACTGAGGCCTTCCCCTCCCCCACAGCGGGCAGAAGCCCGAGTGCCTGTTGGGACGTGGAGTCCCCTGTTTAATGGACAAATTACTGTCCTTGTTAACAACACAAATAGGGCTTTGGGAGATCAAGGAGCCAGAGCTTGGGAAGCAGCCACTAATTTAAGGAGGAAGATGAATTCCAGATGCGGCCTCTGGCCAGCAGACAGCTGCCGTCTCTGAGAGCCTGGAGAGAAACGCTGAAGACACTGGACAGCTGAACAATGAGGCAGGAGCAAGGACAGCCAGAGAGAGGTCAGGCCACCTCAGAGGAGGTCACGGGCCAGCCCCCACCTCCTTCCAGTGCAAAGGCCTCTTTGCTGGAGAAACAGGCGTCGCCACATGCTTGCGGCTGTTTGTCTAGCAACCGCGACGACAGAGGGGCTGCTGCAGATGCAGGGCCACTCGGAGGTGGATTCTCACCGTACAAATCCCAACAGTGGCCACTCACCCTGGACAGATCACTGTGGGTGTGGGGTCGGGCGACTCAGTCAGCAGGCAGAGTGAGGGCCGGAGGGGCCTGCAGAGCAGCTCCAGGGCCCCGACTCCCATGGTGGACACCACTGGCTTAATTGTCTAGGGCCAGGCTCAGCCCCGGGGTGCTGGCCCGACCCAGGGAGGGGACTCAGATTTTAGCAGAGCCCAAGCAGGAGCAGAGTGGCAGGGTGGAGGCCGGGGTTTTGAGCCCTATTCGAAGAGAGGAAAAAGGCAGGTCCTGTGCCTCTGCTTCCCGCTTCCTCTTCCTCTGTCCCCTTCCCCTTCCACTTCCTTCCTCCCTCTCCCTTTCCTCTCATGGCCCCCTTCCTCCTTTCTTCTGTACGCCCGTACTAAACACTGCCGGAGACTATCACAGGCCCGCTGTGCAGGCGACCGTAATGAAGAGGTCCTGTCTCAGCCCCATAGGCGTTTCTCAGCCTTTGGTTGAAAAAATGAGGAACAAAAAGGTTCCTGTCTAGGTTCATGCCACATGGGCCCTCTCGATCCTTTACCTGAGATGTCTGCTTTCTTCTATTAGAGACACGGCTAAAATCTTACCTAAAGAAGTATTTCTGCTACCTAGATAAAAGCAAACTAGGTGTAAGGCCAGCACTCTAGGAGGTTGAGGCAGGAGGTTGCAAGTTGGAGCTCAGCCTGGACAACATAGTAACTTAGCAAGGTCTTGTCTCAAAATAAACAAAAATCTACAATATAGCTCAGTGTGGGTTCAGTCCCTGGTACAGTATGGCAAGCGGGGGGGGGGGGGGACGGGCTGGGGCTGCCCATGCCAAATCTACTCATCGTGTGTATTAATAGCAGTGGAGGCACCAGGAGCTACCCAAGTCCCTCCCACCTGGCCTGTGGGTACACCGGTGACACCGTGTAGGCTGGGGCTATCTGCTGCTCCCGACAGCCCATCGGAGCCCTGCTGAAGGAAGATGCCTGTGTCCCAGCTGGGCCCTGGGCTTCACACCGAAACAGTGACTTCCCGTGCAGCAGGGTCATTTACTGACAGTGACGGTTTAAAGTGGTCCAGCTCAGCCAGTGGTTTCTATAAAGAGCAGAGCTGCATCCTCCAGGGAAGGGAAGCCAGTGGCGGGGAGTAGGGAGACGAGCACTATCTGCTTATGGATTTTATTGAGTCATAAACAAGGCTGGAGAATAAACAATTAAAGTTGGCTGGTGCTCAGGGCTGCCTGGGCCAGCTGGGCGTCAGCGAGGCCAACGCGCCGGAGCAGCCCTTGTGGCCGGCACAGCTGCCGTGCAGAGCACGGTGGGCAGACCCACGAGGGCAGGGGCCAGGGCTCTGGGCCCTGACCCTTTCCCAGCCCCCCGCCTAAGCCCCAGCCAGCTGCCCTGAGTACAGCTGACCCATTCCCACCAAGTGTGCTTAGGGAACTCCCAAGGGATGACAGGGATGGAGGCTGGGATACTGCTGACCAGAGTTGGGCTCCACCTCCCTAGCACCCTCCAGATGGGAGTACTCAGGGTCCTGGACACTGAGAAGCGACTCCTCACTGAGCCTCCAGCTGGCGGTATGACCTCCGCATAGGACCCAAATCCTCAGAGCCTCCGCTTTCTCCTCTGTAACATTGGAAGGAGAGTATTTAGCATTTAGCACTATAGGGATGCCTTTAAAAAAAAAAACTCAACACCGTAATAAGTGGCAAACTCATGAGGCAAATAGGGATCCTGTGAACAGACAGCTGAGAGGGCTGGGTGTAGGAAGGAGGTAGGGAGCCAGCTGTCGCTCCAGTCCTGAGAGTTAGGATGAGAGGCATGCCCGGACCTTGGGGTTACAGTGACTCCGTGCCTCCCGTGTTCCAGGACTACACAACCAGTTAGAAACACAATATGGGAAAGTCCTGCCCATGAAGGATCGAGTTTGTCTTAGTTACTTTTCTTTTTCTCTTGTTGCTGGGACAATAGCCGACACGCAAGCTTAAGGAAAGGAAGGTTTATTTAGCTCACAGTTCCTGGAGGTTTCGTAATTTAAAGCAGCCTGAATTACACAGCAAGACCTTGAGACTACGCCGCCGTGTCCAGGGTGATTTGCTCCATACCTCCGAGAGACCGCCGCTTGTGGGGAGGCTCTGACAGCACATGCTATCAGTTTTAATGGTTCGCACCTCTCCTGGCCTCGCCCCTCAAGCCCCGCCCTGGTCCTTTGGCCACGCCCCTCGAGCCTCACGCTTGGCAGCCCCATTATTTACATGAGGCTTTGGGGGAACAACTAGATACAAACCGTAATAGTGATTCCCACTTTATATCACCGAGGTTCAGAAGTTGAATTTGCTCAGTCAGGATTCTAAGCAAAGGGCTTGAGGTCCCAACCCACGTGGGTCTTGTGTCATGTCCAGAAATTGTCCTGCAGCTCGGGTCTCTTCCCCTTCTCCTAGCCTGGTCATCTTCTTGTGCCAATAGTGGGAGACGCAGCAGGCCCACGTAGGCAGATTCTCCACTGAGCCCCTCTGAGGTCAGAGGGAGCAGAAATGGAGAAAAACAAGCCAGGGGAAGGAGGATCCAAGCACAGAGAAGCTGAAGTAGATCCTGAGAAGTGCCGGGCCTGGATGTAGTGCAGGGAAAGGGAAGCCAGGTGCCCCCAGAGAGGAGGGCACCAGGGGTCTGTGGCCCCGCTGAATGTTGGGAACTGCAGGGCAGAAGGGGGTTGGGCCATGGACTCCTGGAGCATAACACTGTAGGAAACAGCTGTACCACCATCCCATGGACCCCAGGACTGTGGAGCAGGCAGGCCAGAGAGGATGCACAGATACACAAAGGTAAAGACGTATTGACAGAGAATGGTTGTTGTGATACAAAATGCTTTTATACTTCACACAAACCCATTTGATGGATAAAGAATCTGAGGTCCCCACAAGGCCCAGACTGCTGATGTCTCAGGCTCTGGCATGCCTGCCCTTGCAGGGGCCTTCAGCGTGAACCCCAGGCCCACACTAGTGGGAGTCCGCCAGCTGAGCCTCCTGACTGCCTTCTGGGTCCTGTCAGCTACAAACCTTGCAGCTTCCTGCCTGTCCCCAGGACTGTGGGGAGCAGCAGCTGGGGCCATCTGGGGCTGTCCTGAGCCCAGACCACCCTCCTGACTCCACACTGCTCATTCCTGGGAGCTGCCCAGATGTCCTTGTAGTGCAGAGCTGGGGGCCACAGCGCTCTCCTGGGAGGCCCCTCCTGCCCTGCTCTGCCCTGCCCCAGCCTGCCCAGGACTGTGCTCTGCCCAGGTGCTCTACCCCAGTCAAAAGCCAAAGCATGAGGGGGGTCGCACAGCAAGGGTTGCTAATAACTGCCCCCACCTGCACCCTGTGCCCCCTTCTCTCTGCTTCCTTGTTGCACACCCATGTGCTCAGATAACTGGGCCACACCACCACACCATGCCTCTACATCCCCAGATCCCCCACCCCAGCTGCCCTTTCTTACTCTCAGTAGATGCTGCAGATGCTCACTGCCTCTGGTGTGGCTCTAGGATTGGTTCTAGGAGCTGCGGGTGCAGCCAGAGAAGCCACAAACTGGCAGATCGCCCTGCTCTCTGCTCCACCTCTCAGTGTTTCTTTTCTGGTTGAAGAGAAACTGACAGAAGAGAAAAATGCAGTTTGTTTACATGGGATGCTGGTAAATGATGGGGGCCAACAGAGAAGGTCCAGTGGATATGTATGCATGGAGTGTGCATGCGTGCTCATGGGTTTGTGCATGAGTGCAGGTGTGCGTGGAGTGTATATGGTGTGCACATGAGTGTGTGCACATGCACATGGCATATGTGCATGCATAAATACGTTTGTGCATATGTGAATGTGTGCATGCATGTGTGTGGTGTTTACATGCATGGATGCATAGGTGAGTGCTTGCATGTGTGTGCTGGGTGTAAGTATGGTATCAGTGAATGTGTTCCTTCCCTGGCCATCAAATATGCAGGGGGCCTTGTGGAGCAGGCTTGGTGCTATACCTCTTGCTTTTCTCTGTAATAGCTGATCAATTTTCTTTTCCCCACCTTGCGAGCAAGGGACAGGCAGGCATCTTCATGCCCAAGAGCAGGGCCGCTGAGAACACAGACTCGGGCCACCAGTCCCCTCCAGCCCTGCAGCATGACACAGTTGTGGTGTCCAGAGAGCCAGCTTGTCACCAACACTGCCGACACAGTCTCAGGGATTGTGAAAACAGACAGCATCCTAGTTGGGACCCCAGAGTTGGAGGTGTTTAGTATGATTCGATTTCGGAAAGTGGCTTTTGAAATGGCAAGAACAGCAGAATCCTAAGTTGGAATCGTAACTTGCTCTCTGATTCACAGGGCATTTTCTTAACCTCCAAGCTGTAGTATTTCCTTCCAGTAAATGAGGGTGCTGCATCCAAGCTTGTCAATTCGCCCTGTGGATTAAAAGGGCTAACGCAGCTCAAATGCCCAACACGGATCCAAGAGAGCTCAGTGCTCCACGAGGGAAGGCCCAGGAGGGTTAGCAAGGGGGCAGGAGGGAGGAAGCAGGCTGTACCACAACACTACACCCTTCCTCATCCCCCACTCCCAGGGGAAGAGGAAGAGGGAGTGAGCTGGCCACCAGCCCCGTCACATGCCCAGGCCCCTGTGCTGTTTAATAACCGCACTCATTCCGCGTCTCTTGGAAGCCTTCTGTCTAATCCAGTTAACACCTCCCATGATCCGATTACCCTGATTACTCTGTGTAAGAAATCCCAAATCTAATCATCAGGTGATCATGTGAGTGGCACAAGTTGGGGTAGCATTGCGGAGAAAAGGTTTAGCTTTAGGGACCATCTGCTCCAGCCTCCAGGGCTTTCGCACTTCCAACCTGGGTAACCTGGCTTTTGCCTCAGAGTCTCGAGTTGTCTCCAAGCTCCCTGGTCCCCTGGAAGAAAATAGATGCTGCCTCAGTTACACCATGGCCAGTGGAACGTCCCTTTCGCTCCCAGATCAGCCGTGGCCTGCTGTCCTGTGGGCAAAGCCTCCTGAGGGTATGGTGAGGCTAGAGTAGGGCTCAGATTTTTTGTCCCTATCCACCTCCCAGTTGTGGGGCTGTGGAGCAACTTGAAGAACAGTATATGTAAGCCTGATCTGCCAGGACCTTCTGGAGTAGCTCTAAGTCCTGGGCTGGCTGTGGGACCCAGAAAATCTCTATCACCAGTGGATGCAGCTCCACTCCACTGGGGCATGAGCAGAGGGCACCACCATGCCTGTTAGCAGAGACGAGCAGGAGCCAGGCAGGAGGAGGCAGGTGGGCAGGTGAGCAGGTAAAACTGAGCTGAGTTTAAAGAAGCTCCCCATCTTCTCTGGTGATACAGGAGTCCCCAAGTAACTTTTATTCCAGTCAGTTGTTGTCATTGTGCTATGTTGCTGTGCAGTGCTGTTGCTAGCTTCCTCCTCTGCCTGACTGGTGGGTGAAACCTTATCCTGGGTATGTGTGCCTAGGAAGAACTTAGCCTATCTGTGGAGGCTGTGCAGCGTAGCCCCCGTGGGCCTGGGGGAGCTGGGAATAGTGAGCAAGTTGGACTTTCTGCACTCACGGTTCTTCCCACGTCAGTCTCCCGTGACCCTACGTTGCACACATGAGTGGGGTGAGCTGAGGTTAACACCCCAAAATATGCCTTGGAGCAGGGTGGGCAAACTGTACACAAATGTCCTTTGATTCGGTGTGTTCCCCCCAGCTCTTGATGTCATGAGCCACGCACAGCAGGACCTGCTTCCATGTTCACCCTTCTCTATTCCTGAGACAGAGAGGAGGCCAGAGTCACCAGCATATGTGTCCCTTCCCATCCTTCCTGGCTTTCTATGCATCCTATCTGGCCTCCCTTGAACCCTGCTCCCCTGCCCTGTCTTCCCCCTTCTCACCTCTGGCTTGGCTCAGGGTGAAGGCTCCCAGCATGCCCGGTTAGACTCCAGACAGCACATTTCTAGAATCAAGCTAAACAGGCAGGGAGCTGATGGGGACAGATGGTTAAAGGCTGGCAGGGAACCGGGGAGGACGTCGGCACAACCTCTACGCAGTTAGCCTGCTTAAAGTGTGAAAGGACTGCGGACTCTGGCCAACTCTCCCTCCTGGCTGGGTTCCGAGTCCACTGCGATCATTTTAATTTTTATTATCCGTGAAACCTGCTTTTACCCATCATAATGATAAGGTATAATCCTGCCGATGGGTACAGGGCAGCCACTTGTAGTCAGCCTCTGATCCTCACATCATGGGAACCAGGGTCTTGACTGTTGCAAGTGTAGAGTGCCAGTTCGTCAGGGCTTGGCCATGGACAGGAGACCACACTTCTGGCTGTAGAGTTGCCCTCCTTTCTGGTGTGCGGCAGGGCCACCATTAAGACTAAGACGAGCTGCAATTCTCCATTGCTTCCTCTTGGACAGACGAGGTGGACAGCCTACAGTCAACATCAAGTTTTTACCTTGAAAGGGGCTGTGGAGAACCACTCTCTCTTCCGGCTTACAGGAGAGACACCAAGGCTGGGCGCAGTGGTAGCACATGTCCTGTGTCCCCAAAGAAGCCAAGTATTTGTTTTTTGATTAAACCACTCTTGGATGCTCATCCTTCTTACCTTTTTAGTGCCAGGTGCTTTTGGCCTGCAAGTCTTCTTGGTGACCAAGCCGTGGGTGGCTGCCCCTCAGACACTGTCTTGTTCTGTGGATTGCCACAAACCTTTTGTTGTCCTGTGCCCACCCCGGTGGAGAGACCTGGAGGGGACCCAGGGCCCTGGTACCCACTGCAATGTTGTCCTACTACGTTCTAGTTCTTGGCGTCTGAGATCTCCAGGTAGAAGGAGATCCAGGCAAGAAAGAGGAACCCTGAGGAAGATTGCATCTGTGACAAACAATGCCTCTTATCTCAGTGTAAGAGCACCCTGTGTATGCTGCATCGTATGCAGGCGTAGAAGGCTGGAAACCTCAGCCCTGTCTGCGAGGGAGTTCATCTTTACCTGGGCCTGCATTTAGGGAAACTGGGATGACCTTCCATGGAGCCCAAGAGGGGTATGGCAGTGACTGGAAGAGCAGAGATGACTGTGGGAGCTGACTAGAGCCCCAGCATGACACCCCAGTCTTCTATATCAGGCTGTGGACAACCCTGACCTCAGTAGACCCTGCCCTCTGGGTTCCACGTTCCACAGCAGGAGCCAGGAGAAACAGCCTCCCAGGGGAGGGAGCTCAGCAAGGGGTGCTCATGGTGGGGAAGGACACCCTGGCCAGGCCGTGACCAGACTGAACCCTGGGCTCATAGGCTTCTGACTTTCTCTTTTTCCCTTCCTTCCTTCCTTCCTTTCTTTCTTTCTTTCTAAAGTATTTGGTACAGGGTCTCACTACATAGCTCAGACTCCTAGTGATCCTCCTGTTTTCAGCCTCTCCACCACTGGATTACAGGCATGTGCCAACATGCCCAGTCTTAGTGGCCAGCTCAGTGCACCCAGGTATGGGACCATGTGGCATGTGGTACCTGGGATCAAGCCCCAGTCCCTGTGTTTGCCTAAGCAGGCGCCCAGTCCACTGGGCTATCTCTCCAGCCCTGTCTTCTGATTTGCATTTTCTCCAAGTCTACCATGCAGCATCTGGCTGAGAGTCTGAGTCCAACAGAGCAGAGGGAGTGGTTCTGTGCTAAGGGAGGTATAGGGCCTCAGGGTCTGGACCACATGTGGTCACTGGGTAAGAGATTCTGAGTCTTGGGCTTCTGGATCAGGGATGGTTCTGGGCCTCGGGGCTGTGCAGCGCAGATAATGCTGGGCCACTGTGTTCTGTACCAATAGTGGCTCTGGGTCACTGGGTGGATGTTCTTGGCCAGGG
Organism: Myocastor coypus; assembly: GCA_004027025.1. Taxonomy (NCBI): domain Eukaryota; kingdom Metazoa; phylum Chordata; class Mammalia; order Rodentia; family Myocastoridae; genus Myocastor; species Myocastor coypus. Next base: position 86,814 of record PVJA010000412.1, read on the forward strand.
GCATGGCTAAGTGTGAACTGTTGGCATGTTTCTGGTGGCACCCTCATGTTTTTGTGTCTGACAAAGGACCATCCCATACCTGGGACAAGGTGGCAGCATCAGGCCCTGTCAGTTCTCCTGTGTCCTTGGCACTCAGCACACACTTGAGTGACAGCAGCCACCCCCTGCCCCACCCCCAACCTCTCCATCCTTCCTGCAGACAGCTGTCCAATCTTTCTTGCTAAACATCCACTTGCATCTGACACCTTTCCCTCTCAAAGCCACACACACACACACACACACACACACACACACACACACACACACACACACACACCAGCTCCTTGTTTCTAGGAGCCAGGGCTTTCTTGCCCATCATACTCAAAAATCTATGAGCCACCTCCTTTCTGGTCACATAGTTTCCCTCAGGCCCTGCAACCATTGGAAAGAGGCCACTTTGGGGAGGGGAACTGTCACCTTTGCAGGTGTTTCTGACAGCTGTCTCTCACTCTTTAAACATTTCCCCTTCTTGGTCCTTTGCGGTACAGCTGATTACAGCAAGGACAAAGGCGTGATTAGGTGCTAATGGCTCTCAGCACCTCTAACACCTGCTAATCCACGGAGCCTCTGCGGACTGCACTGAATCAGGCTCTTCCTGCTGATGGGGATGAGGCTCTGCTGTTGCTTGCTTTCTGCCTTCCCCCTCTGGCACCCCACCATGGTGCCCAGGCTCCAAGGACCAGAGCAGCATCTCTCCTAACCTAAGGCTGATGCAGGCAAGGCGACACAGCCAAGCAAGCCCTGGGTGGTTTGCCATGAGCTTGTAATCCTTGCCCAATTTTATATGTCCAGTCCCAACGTCCTCGTGTTATAGATTAGAAAATAGAGTTTTGTAGAGAAAACAATTTGGCCAAGAGTTGTGCTGTTGGCTGGCAGTGGTGCAGGACCCAAAACCAAGTCTTTGTAACTCCTCGGCCATGTTCCTTGTCCCCCACTGTGTGCTTTACTGACCTCCTTTCCCTTGAGCTGTAATCCGACCAGCACTGCAAAGCCCAGCTCCCTTGGGGGAGGGGGGGATCTCTTCATTCCCTGTCTGTTGAGATGTTTTGAGCAATTGGAACCCTGCACCTTGGAAGAGATGGGATGAGATACTTCCTCTTCAGGGATGTGTGTGTATATTCTCTGTCTCTCTCTCTCTCTGTCTGTCTCTCTGTCTCTCTCTCTGTCTCTGTCTCTCCGTCTCTGTCTCTGTCTCTCTCTGTCTCTCTCTGTCTCTGCCTCTGTCTCTGTCTCTCTGTCTCTGTCTCTGTCTCTGTCTCTCTTGCGCACGCGCATGCGCGCGCACACACACAAACACACACACACACACACTGATCACCCTGAGCTGAAGTGTAACTATCCTGTGTACTGCTTGGTACACTGTGTCAACTTGAGAAGTTTAGAAGTTTCATTAAGTGACTCAGCAAAGAGCAGGATTCTTACTTTGTGAATATCTTCATCCTGTGCAAGAGGGAGGCATGAACATTGTGGGAGTTCTTCACCCCCACCTCAGGGTAGCTGGTTTATAATATAAGGAGGGGAGAGAAGCTTGATAGAGCCCACAGCTGCTGCCCTTCCCTTTGTTCTTTACTGTTTTCTGCTGCCATGGACTGCTGCTCTCTGCCATGTGCCACTCTGCCTGGGAGCGAGCTGAGTATAGACTGAAACCTCCACAAACTATGACCAAAATAGACCTTTCCTTCTTTCATTTTGGGTGTTGGTATTTTTTCCCAGAGAAAAAAAAGTAACCAAGACAGAATTTGGTACCAGAGAAGTGGGGTCATTGCTGTGAGTACCTGACTGTGTTGTTCAAGAGCTTTTGGAAATAGCTTATGGGAAGAGATAGGAAAGGTTTGGAGATGTTGCCTACTAGCAAAGAGCTGGAATACCTTCAGCTCTTCCATGGGAGATTCTGGTCAGAGCTCAGAAGACCAGAAGGCTGGTAGAAATCCTGCCTATAAAGACCAGGCTGGGGAGATTTCTTCTGGGAAGGTGGACTGTATTGGTTTTTGGACTCCAGATGACTTATGATGTGGTCAAAAGTTTGTTTGCATTTTGCTCATGTCTAGAGACTTTGTCTGACACTGAGATAAAGCACTGTGGACTAGTTAATCTGACAAAGGAAAGTTCAAAGGAGTTGAATGCTGAAGCAGTGGCATGGCTACTGTTGGGGGCTTTTAGTCAGACTTATGATGAGAATCAAGAGCAAAGAGCCCAGCAGGATGATTTAAAATGTTGTGAGTTTGGACAAAAAGGAAGTGCCAGGAAGGCTGTGGACTGCAAAGACAGAGCTGAGATCTCCATTGCTCAGGCGAATAGAAAAGATGTCCTGAGGGCATCCCAGGAGATGGCAGGTTCTTGCCCTTTGCAGCCTCAGAATCACAAGGGTAAGGCACTAGGCTCTGAGGAGAAAGCCACAGATCCCCATGTTCCAGAATGGAGGCAACAGCCACACAAGATTACAGAATGGCACTGGCATAGAGAATTTGTTCCTCAGAATCAGGGTCAGAGTGCTCAGCAATCCTGGCACTTGACCTCTACAGCCAAGAGAGAAGAAAGCCTGGCTATTGGCTCAGCTGGCAGCAGCCCTTGGCATCATCCACGTGGCATTGGTTTTCGGTTAAAAAGGCTTTCACCTAAATTTTAGAAGTAGGCTTGGGAGACCAGGTGATGTGCCCCTGAGAGAGCAGTGTGTAAAGCTATGAGTGAGAAGCTTGTTCAGTGGAAACCTCAAAAGTTTGAAAAAGCCATAATTGTGGATTGTCTAAGAAAAGTTGCAAAAAGAGAGCAAAGCAGGCCTGAGAGAACAGCCTTGGGAGCTACCAGCAGAAGTGCCGTAGGGTTGGAACCATACAAGGCTTTTGGAGCTCACGATTCATTACAGATTGCCTGGATGTTCCATGTGGAACTATAGGACTTGATATTTGCCCTTCTGGATTTTGGGCTTGCTTTAGTCCTCATGCTTTGATTCCTGATGCTTGTACCTTTTGGAATGGTAATGTTTATCTTGTTCCTTTGAATGTTGGAAGTGTTTAACTTTTCATTTGTACAGGGGCTCACAGCTAAGAGTTTGCCTTAGATCTTGGAAGAGACTTGGGACTTGGACTTTTCAGCAATGCTGAAACCGCTAGGACTTTGGCAACACTTAGAGATGGACTAAAATTCCTTTTCCATAAAGGAATGTGTGTGAGTCTTTGGCGGGGGTACCCAGGTACCCAGGGGCAAAGTGTCATGGTTCTAATGTAATACAGTGTTCAAATTATAAAATGGTAATAAGCATGTTTATCAACCTGGAAGCTGGTTTAAAGAAATGTCTGGTGGCCAAGTTGACAAGGGGTGGATTGCACTGGTTGATACATTGTGACAACTTGAGAAGCTTAGAAATTTCATTAAGTGACTCAGCAGAGAGCCAGGATTCTTAGTTTGTAAACACCCTCATCCTGTGCAAGAGGAGGGCGTGGACATGGTGTGAGTTCTACACCCTCACCCCAGGGTAGCTGGTTTATAACGTAGAGAGGCTGGCTAGAAGCCACAGCTGGTGCCCTTCCCTTTGCTCCTCACTGTTTCTGCTGCCATGAACTACTGCTCTCTGCCATGTGCCACTCAACCTGGGAGCCAGACAAGTAAGACTGAAAGCTCCACAAACTGTGGGCTAAATAAGCCTTTCCTTCCTTCATTTTGGGTGTCAGCGTTTTGTCCCAGTGACAGGAGAAAAGTAACAGAGACATCCTGCATCCTGAACTCTGCCATCACACAGCACAGCAGCTGGCTTGAGGGGTGGCACACAGGAGGCACTCGCTGGACAGTCTGAGAGAGTGGTGGCAGCGCCTGTGGTTCTCTTTCTTGCATTAGCACCATCATTTCATACCAAGAGAGCCTCTCTACATGGCCCTGGATGGTACAGTACGATGAGGAAGACCCTGGGCTTTGGTTCTGGTGGCTCTGGGTCTTGTTCCTGCCACTACTCACTGTGAAAGCTTGGGTCTGTGACTTCTCTGGGCTCCAGGTCCCCTTACTGTCAGTAGTCATCACAAGGGCCCACTTGAGGGTAGATCTGAGAGGGAAGGAGGCCAAGGAGCACGTTGCCTGCACCACATAAAAAGCTCCCTATGTCTTAGCACCTGTGCTTGGGCTCTTCCCTGGAAGTGTGCCGCCTTGGCCACTGGAGACTCTAGGGAGTGCTGTGCACTCCACACACCTAGATTTGTCAACCGCACATTTTAGGTGGGCAGGCAGGTTTGCAACCAGGCCTAGCTGTCTTTGTCACCATGGTTCTCTGGGGCCAATAAGTCTGCATAAGAAGCACATCATAGAGTGTTTAGTCTCATCACTGATCTCTATTACTTCTCTCACTTTTCCTGCTATGGAGACAAAAATCCCTGACACCCACAAATTTTAAAGGAGGAAAATTTTAGGCTCCCAGTTTGTAGAGGTTTAGTAGTGATTCCAATCCACAGGCAGCTGGCTCCAAGAGGTGGCAGCATGGTATAGGAGTGCTGCAGAGCAGAAATAGCTCATGGTATGGCAGGCCAAAGGCAGGAAGGCAGGAGCAAGCAGCAAGCAGCAGCAAGCCTTCCTTTTGTCCCTCTGTGTTCTATCCAGGCTACAGCCTATTGATTGGTGCCGCCCACATGCAGAGCTTCTGTTTTCTTTACCCTTAACTCTACCACATACTTAATCTACTTTTGCACACACCCTAATCTAGCCCTTTTGAAAATTAGGATTATGTGAGACCTTGGGGGAAATGACTAGATACAAGCAGTAACACCGCTAGATGCCACATGGCTCAAGTCCTTGTCAGAAGTCCTTTGGGGACCGAAATCCCCTGGTGGGAAACACAGACCAAGAGCATTAGCTCATTTACTTGGGTATGTGCCTCAGAATTATCTGGGAGACTTGTTAAGTTCCAGACTGCTGAGCTCCCCACTAGGGCTGAATTCATTGATTCTCGGGCCAGCCTCAGAATCTGCATTCTTAACTAGTTCCCGAGTGCTGCTGCTTCTGGACCCTAGTTTGAGAGCTGTTGTAAGAGTCTTATGAGCCTTGCCAGTTGTAGAGAGAGGGAGGTCTCACACCAACAGTGGTGATAAGATGAGACGTGGGAAAGGAGGGCTAGTTGGTGATGGAATGCCTCCCTGAGGGTATGAGGGACTGTAGATAAACTTGGAGGCTAACTCAAAAACACAGGCTCAGAAATCAATGAGGAGGCTGTGAAAGGAGAGCAGGCACATGCCTTGAAAGTGCTGGGACTGGGGGGTTTGCATAGGGAAATTCTTTGAGCCATGGCCAGAGAGGGTGGGCTGAGGTTTTGATGAGCATGAAAAGGGCTGTTTGCCCAGGAGCTGAGGGTTGCAGCGCCCAGACCTGGATTGAAAAGCTAGTTGCCCCAGGGCCAGAAGAGCCTGAGAGATAGCAGCTCCCTCTGAATGAAGTGTCCACGTCCCGTCCCACTTCATCTGTGAGTGAGCCTCACCAAGACTACATGAGTCACTGTGAGGAACAGAGATAATGTACAGGGACAGCCTCTGGCTCCCTGGGGCCCAGGGAAGTAGATACACATTCTCAGCTGCTAAGTAGGGTGGTGATCCAGGGGCTGGGAGAGAGGTCTGTGGAGGGTGCCAGGAGTAGAGACAGCAGAAAGTTGCCCAGCAGCTGGCAGCACCTTCCATCCAGCCTCTGTGTCACACAGACAGCTCTGGGCTCCGTGGTCCACCTTGGTCCTTGGAGCTGCGGACATACATGGGGATGAACATTTAGCAGGCCAGGAGTAGGGGCAGATGGGGCCAGCCATCCCAGAAGACGTAGCCCAGTGACCCAGACTCCAGCAGCGTGGAATCTGAATTGGAGTCTATGTCCAGCTCTGACAGTTTGTAGCTGGATGGGCACCGTCAGTGTGTGGCTTAGTAGAAGAGTTCAACCTTGGGCATCAGCTACAGGCCAAGGCACTGTCCTGGGCCCAGTACCTGTGCCAAGGTATCTTACTCTGCCATAAAGCTGCAGGAAGCATTATCCCCTTTTATTTATTATTCTTTATATATATTTTAATGTATTTAGTTCAGGGTCTACAGGGTCTCACTGTGTAGACTAGACTCATAGTGATTCTCCTATTTTCAACCTCCCAAGCACTGGGATTACAGTCATACGCCCCCGTGCCCAGTCTCATTCACCATTTCAGCACGCCCCAGGGACAGGACTGGTCACTACATCTGTCTAAGCTTTCTTTAAATGTATTTTGTAGAGGGTCTACAGGCTCTCACTGCACAGATCAAACCCCAGTCCCTGTGTCTGCCTAAGCGGGCATTTTGCCAGTTGTAGAGAGAGGGAGGTCTCACTCCTAAAGTGGTGCCACGATGAGACTATGGGAGAGGAGGGTTAGTTCTTGATGGGATGCTTCCCTAAGGGTATGAGGGACTGTAGATAAACTTGGAGGCTAACAGAAAAGCAAAAGCACAGGCTCAAAAAGCAATGAGGAGGGCTGGGGAGATAGCTCAGTAGAATAAGTGCTTGCCTGGCAAGTGCAAGGACCTGAGTTCAATCCTTGGTTCTACAAAAAAAAAAAAAAAAAAAAAAAGCAATGAGGAAACTGTGAAAGGAGAGCAGGCCCAGTGCCTTGAAAGTGCTGAGGCTGACCTATCTGACCAGCCCAGTATTAATTACCCTCTTGGAGAGAACGGAAAGCAGTTTCAAAGGGGCAGCTAGAAAGGGACAGCGCAGGAATTCTAGCCTGAGCTGCCCCAAAAGCGCATCTGACATTTGTTCTATTTCCAAAGTGAGGTTTCCCCTCCCAGCTGAGCACCTCCTAGAGCTGTCCTGGGATTCGGCTGGACACTGCCATATCTGGGAGGCAGCAAAGCACTGGACATTTGGACTACAGTCACTGCACTGCTGAGCCTTCGGATACAGAGCCAGGCATGCTGCACCTCCAGCTGGAAGGGCAGTGGGGTCCAGCCCACCCAGTTTGTTGGTCAGGGGTCTGGTGCTAGCCCTGAAGTTGGGGTGGCCCCCAACCAGGTGCCCACCCACCCCACACCATTTGCCGAAGCATCAGAAATTAAATTTCACGGCTGGGTGCACAGAGACACCAACTCGGGCTCCGTGTGTTTATGGCTCGAGGAGGAGATAAGATTTGATTAAGAAGACTGCTATTAATTTATGGCAAGTACGCTGGCACTAAGGGAGAGGCTGCTTTTAATTAATAGCCAGGAGGAATTTACGCTCTTGGTCTCAGCGAGGGGGAGAGGGCTGCAGGGAGGGGGAGGCGAGCAGAGCCAAGTGAGTGATGTGGAGGAATTGATCCAACCGCACACACACCTTCCTTCTGAAGAAAATATAAATAAATAAAGGGTGACGGGAAGGAGAGTGGCTGTCTGTTCTGAAGAGTGTCAGGACGGCTGGAGGGCCTGCCAGAAGCGGGCGAGGCGCGAGGCAGCGGCAGAGGAAGCGGCTGTAAGCTCACACTTCACCAAGCGGCCACTGTGCTGGGAATCATGCTAAGTGCTTCATAGGGGTCACCTGCACCAGGCTTTGTGTCTGCCCCATGGAACAAGCAGAGTCATTTTGAGGAGAGGAATGCCATCGTGCTATAAGAAACGCAGACCCCCTGGAAGGGTGCCCGATGGCTGCTGTGCCTCCCCTTCCCCCACCGGCCTTACTCCCCAATGAAGTTCCAGCCAGCAGTTTCTTCTCCCTTGTTCCTTTTCCTGCAGACATGTGACTCCACGGGTGCCTGTGGGTGTGTGCATTTAACAGGGCCTTGCCATCTATCTGCAGAAGATCAGATACCAGGCTCCAAGTGTGCTCAGTTCCCACAAGGGCATGGCAGCTGGTGCGTGCCTGCTGTCCCAGCATGCAGGTGGCCGAGGCAGGAGGATCTCTGCAAGCTCAAGGAGACCCTGTGTCAAAAACCTAAAGCAGCACAAGCTGGCATAGTATGAGCACGTGACCTGCACACATCCTCTCATAGGATTTAAATCATCTCTAGATGGCATGGAACAGCTAACATAATGTAAGTGCCATGTAAGTAGCTGTTCGACTATGTTATTCAAGGAATAATGACAGAAAGAAAAGCCTACATGTTTAGCATGGACACAATGCTTTTGGGCTATTTTGTGTCTGGGGTTGGTCACATGATGGATTCAGAAGCCGTGGACATAAAGAGTTGATTGTGTGTAGTCCTGGTGCTATCCTTACCTTAGAAGGAGAAAGTCAGGACTCAGAGAGGCCTAGTGACTCTCCCAGGGCCACACCATTCCTATGTGGAGCCACCACTGCTCACTAGCTCCCTCTAGTGGTGTGGTGGGGGAGGCTCCCGGGGGCAGGAAGTGGGCAGCTTCAGAATGTAGGGTCCTCTGGCCTGGTGCTGGGTGCAGGATGAGGAGGTGGAAACCTCAGGAACGGAGCCAGCACACCCCGCCTGGTCAGTGGAGATGGGGACTTTCACCTGGAGCCTGCTCTGATTGTTGGCTGGCCTCCCTCTAGTTCTTCCCCACGTAAGGCTTCTATTGGATATATTCAGACCTGAAAGGAATCTGAGAGGTTCTGTAGCTGGGCTGCCATAGACCAGGGGCACCAGGATTCATCGTCTAAATCAGAGAAATCTGTTCTCTTAAAAACTCTCTACTTGGTTCTTGCTCCTGTTAGCTTCCTAGGCTCAGTGCCATCCATTAAACAGATAATGAAACTGAGGCCCAGAGAGAGATCCCGAAGTGAGTGACTCCAGGACACAAACCTCAGTGGTGAAGAGCAGTGGCTGCCCTGTGACCAATGACCTCTTCATGGGCTTTCTCGAGCCTGGCATCCACAATAAGAAGCATGTGGCACAGAAACGAGGATACACATTCTGAATAGGACAGACCCAGCTCCAGTGCCAGCTTTGCCTCTGGCTATACATGCCTAGGCCACTTCCTTAACCCCTCTGAGCACCAACGCCTCTCACCCACAGCAGGAGCCGCACCACCTCCCCTGCTATGTGGCTGAGCAACCTAGGGGGCCTCTGTGGCCTCCGGGTGCAGCCAGCATTGAGCCCACTCCCTGGCTTCCCCACTGTGGAGAGCCAGAGTGTGGCTCCAAGCACAGCTCACCCTCCATCCGCTCACCCCGGTCTTCAATCATGCGTCTAACGCTGGTTTCTAATCAGCAGCCGCCATAGATGAGTAGCTATCAACATCCATCACTTGTCGCCAATCAACAGGCATCAACCTCTGAGTCCTCCTGTCTTAAATCACCCTCTTCTCTGCGACAGAGGTGAGGCTGGGGGGCAGCAGAGGCGGAGGCCACAGTGGAATGGTAGTGCGGCTCGAGCCCCAGGGCCAGTGTCTGGCTCACCAGTGCTCCAAGCAGCTGTGGGGCTTCTCCCTCCTAAGCCCCATCCAGGGCCAGCACAGGGCCCTGTCCTCAGAGTCAACTGTGGCCTCCTGGGTGTGTAGAGGACAGGACACTGGGTTTGGAGAGCATTGGTGGGGCACCTTTGCCTCAACCTTTCTATGCAGAGACCAGCAATCACTCTGGGAAGATGGCAGTGCATAGCCCTTAGGACCTGAGCTCTGGACCACACCCTGGGCCTGCCTGCCAGCGCCCATCCCAAGTGGGGATAAAGCCTCCCAACAAGCTGGAGCCATAGCAGCCATGTTCAACTGTCCAACTCTCCAGCCAGAGAAGTAGGGTGTTGGGTAGCGAGTTTCAGGCACTGCCATCCCTCCCAGCCTAGCGACTAATGAAGGCCTGGCCAGCCTGGGGTATTGTAGCCCTTTCTTACTCAAAGTGGGCCACCTCAGACCCTGGCCTCCCCAAAGCAGCCATTCCAGGATTGCATCTTATCGCCAGAAAGCAATGTGTGTGTGGATGGAGACAGATCCCCAGGGGCTGACAGTTGGCACACAGAGTCCCCAGGATGCCGGAGCCCACTTCACCCCTCACCCACCCACATGCTCACCCTTGTGTGTCAAGGTTAGTCCCAGGCAGAATGACAAGGAGCCACCTGGTTTTGCCCACTCCCTGTCCCTGCAGGTGGAAACAAACCCAGCTCCCTGAGTGGGAGTGCGGGCCAGGGCTGTCCCCTGAGCCAGGGTATACTACATGCAGTGGCCCTGTCCTTTCCCTCCTCGTCTTGACAGTATGGGGCAGCGGCTTGCTACATGTGGTGGTTTCCAAGCTATTCTTCTCTGTGCTTTAGGGGAGCTGATCACACCTTGCAAAAGGAGAATGGGGTGCATTGGAGTACTGGTGCTATTCGTGAGGAAGGGGATAGCTCAGACCCCCATGTCAGAGCCTCAGCATGTGCAGTGGGCTGCAGTGCCCAGTGGGAGGAGGAGAGAAGGGGTGCCTTGTGCTGCCGCTGCTGCTGCTGCCACTGCTGCTGCCGCCACTGCTGCTGCCGCCACTGCTGCTGCCGCCACTGCTGCTGCCGCCACTGCTGCTGCCGCCACCACCAGTCCTGGGCAGTATAAAGTCTGCATGAATCAGGCCTCAGCCTCAGCACTCACTCATCCCACAGACATTATTAAGTGACTACTTCACGCTATGAAGACAGCTACGGGCAAGAAACCACTCTGTCTGGAGGGAGAGACAGATGTTAGGTTACAGTTTATTTGACTGCCACAGCAGTGGGTACCACGAGGAAATGACAGGACTCTGAAAATTTCGAATAGGACATCTGTGACCTCACATGGAGTGTCAGAGAGTGCTTCCCAAAGGAGGTGACATTTAATCTGGTCCCTAGAGGAAACATAGAAGTTAGCTGACCAAGAGGCAAAGCATGAATCTCTTAGGAGAGGGGGCCGCATGGGTGAAGGCCCTGGGGCAGACAGGAGGACACTCACCGAGTTCGGGGGACTGCAAAGGAGGTGGCCAAGGAAATGTCTCGGGCCCAAGGAGCTCACCAACAGGACAGGGATGGGGAAGGCTAGTGAGACGAGCTTCCCAGGCCACACTCTGCATGTGCGGCCAGAGCATCACTGTGGGTAGAAGGCTTCCTGTGTGGACCAACCTGGAGCCCGTATGCGGAGGACAGAAGGGAAGGGGCTCGCTCTTGTCCAGGGCTGACTGAGCAAGAAGAGATGTAGAAGGGGGCAGCAAGGTCACACACAGCTCTCCTCACACTGAGGCCACCAGTCAGGGTCAGGGGTGAGGGTGGTAGAGCAGGCGGGATGCTTCCCGGGAGCCTGACCCCTCCATGTCACACTTGATGCTTGGGAGGCCAACAGGGTTTCTGCATTATTGATAGTGACATACAGTAATCATCTTGGTAATTGTCACAGCCACAGGCTCTGGGACTCAGCCCCAGCTGTTGCCAGCATATAAGTACCAAACCCTTGTGCCAGAGTGGTTCGCACTCCCTGTTGCAGTATCAGTGCTCCCCACAGCCCAACCTCTGTCCTGGAGCCTGTTTGAGCAGAGCAGAGAAGGCCACATTTGCCCCAGGCAGGCACAGGTTTGAGCATTGCAGAAAAGCCAGCTCTAGGACACAGCTTCTGCCCAGGCCCCTGTGCCAACCTCGAGGGCAAGTATTGGCCATGTGGTTCCCCCAAGGCTGGAGCACCCTCAGGTGGCTCTGCCTCCTAAGAACACTCGCTAAGTAATACTATCCCCCATACAGGGTGAGTACCCCCTGCACTTGGGAGCCACCTGACCTGGGGAAAAGCCCTGTCGGGTGGTGACAGGTCAGAAAGGGGGTTTTCCTGTGTTAGCGGGAGTCTAGAACCCAGGATCCTTACCAAGACATCCTGAGGAAGGTCCTTCATGACCCTGTGGGCTGAGATGAGGGATTAAGAGCAGGTGGTCTAGGGACGAAGAGTCAGTTTTGAGAGTGGGGACCAGCACAGGGACAGAGACATCGATGGAAGTTTATGGGAGAGAGCAGGGTAGGTGGGACTGTAGACCAGGACTTAGGTCATGAGGGAGAGCAGGAGGCTGGAGGAGGAGGCAAGAGGGATGAACTCGCCCACCCAGGGAGCAGTTTGGGAGACTCGCTGAGGCTGCGCTTGCCCTGAGTTTTCATGTAGTGACACAGGTTTTGTGACCAGCACGCCCAGCACAAAAGGAGCCTGGGGGCTCTTGATTGAAGAACAGGTAAGAGCAGTTGTCAAAAACGCTACAGTGCCCACGCCTCCTTTCTTCTGCCTCTGCTCCTATGCAGGTCACCTACTCCAAAGTGTTTAACCTACAAAGCGTAAGTTCAAAGATACAAGTGTTAAGGATTTCTCAAGTCATAAGTAAACATGGGTGTGGTGGGGTGGCCGAGAAGTCTCACATTCACAAGACTATGTGGGTTCCTTTGAAACCCAGTGTTACAGTGCAGAAACCTGTGGCCAGGAACACTGTCCCTGCTAGGGAGGGGATGGCCCAGGGGTCCTGCCCAGGGTACAGGGCTGGGGGTCATGACATTGGGGAGGGGCCCAGCACCAGGGAACAGTGTCTTGGAAAGCATAGCACATCTTAAGAGGAGAAAGGGAAGAAAACGATGCTTTGCTACCTGGCAGAGAGGACGTCTAATGACAAATCCCTGTGAGCCAAGAGAGAGGGACCAAGCCAGGGAGGCCAGGAGGAAACATAAGTCACTCAGGCTATGGACAGGCAAGGCTTCTGGATTCCTTTGCCAGGAAGAACCACGAGAGAAACTGGTTTTCTCACTGTTCTGGAGTCTAGAACCCCAGGATTAAAGTGTCATCAAGGTTAGGTCCTTCTGATCCCCTCTCCTTAGCCTGCAGTTGGCCTCCTTCCCTTATGTCCTCACGTGGTCTCTCTGTGTGTCTGTGTCCAGACCTCTTCTTCAAAACATTGCATCAGAGTAGATTAGGGCCCTTCTAATAATATCCTCTTACCTTAATTACCACTGTGAAGACCTTGTCTCCAAACACGGTCACATTCCACAGTAGTTCCGCAAAGACTTGGCCTCGGAGTTCCAGGGAACAACACACTTGAGCCTGTAGCAGCTTCTCTGAGGAATATTCCAATTTGGGCCCAGATCTCATCAACGACTGAAAGAAGGGGTGGGGCTGGGGACACTTATAGACAGGGAGACGTGTCTGGGAAGTCGTAGGTAACAGGACAAAGGGCACTACCACAGGGGAAGATTCTAGAAAATGGTGCCGGTGAGCTTGCAGAGAGGTCTGATCTCACAGCCCTGAGGAGAACTGTGGTCTCTGTTCTAAAATCCTAGTAGGACTGGCTTTGAGATCACTGTGGTCTTTGACTGTGATGAAGAGAAAGAGCTGAAGAAGGTGTGGGATGAGTAGGAGGTCCAGAAGGGGCAGACAAGATGGCGGCAGATGGGCCCAGGGCTGTGTCTGTGGGAATGGGTGATTTGAAAGAATACCAGAGCGAAGGAGTGGCGTGACAGGACTCGGGCAGAACTGATAAGGGCCTGCCTGAGATGGCTCCTGACCATTCGAGAGTGCCTGGTCAGAGGACCATTCTGGAGAGGAAACCTGAGTTGGGGACACGTGGTTTGGGTCATGGTGAGTCTGGTGACTTGGAGATGCCAGTAGGAGACGGCACACACATGGGTAGGCTGCAGCAACCTAAGGACAAATGAGAAGCGCAGCCTCGGCCCACGTTTGTTGTAAGCTAACAGTAGTGGCAGAAGGGAGGAAGCTGTGCCCACTCCCCCACTCAGCACACTCAAGCTAGCTCAGCCCCAGTCTCTGCCCCTGGCACTTGGGCCTGGTGTCCTGCTGTTGTCGCTAGGGCTCTCAGACCTTTGGGCTGCCTCCAGGTGGAACTGCCACCGAGGTTTGGTCCACAGAACTGTGTCCTCCAGGATCCCCAAGTATTAACCATCAAATGTACTTGCTGGGTACCACTAAGTCACTCATTGCCACAAAACCGCAGGGGTAGATGCCACGATGAAGGATTCCTTTCCTGTGGCTGTGGTAGCTGAAGCAAATCACCACTAGCTTGGTGGTAGAAACAAGGCAAATTTGCTCTGATGTGATGGCACACACTTGTAATCTCAACACGTGATAGCCTGAGGCAGGGAGATCATCAAGAGTTGAAGGACAGCCTGGCCTATGTGAGTTCAAGGCCAGCCTACACAGTGAGACCCTGTCTCAAAACGAAACCCTGCAACTTGCTAACTTACAGCACTTCGAGTCTAAAGGGGCCTAGTTGGGCCCACAATCCAGATGGCCAACAAGGCAGGAGGTTTGTGGGAGAACCCATTTCCTTGTCTGTCCCAGGATCTAGAGGCCCCTCCCACCATCTGCACAGCTTGCAATGGCCGCACCAGTCTTCCTCAGGCTGCAGTATTTCTTGAGACCGTGGTCTGTTGTGAATAATGCGATACCACAGATGGAGTGAGTTGTATAGGGAAAAGGCTTATTTGGCTCATTGGTCTAGAGGACCAAGGTCAAGGGCCACATCTATTGATGGGTTTCTTGTTGGCAGAGTTTCAAGATGGTGTGTGGTGTTGTGATAGTGAGATTGTGTGTGTGTGTGTGTGTATGTGTGTGTGTGTGTGTGTCCTCTTCTTAGAGAGCCACCAGGATTCAATCATGGAGACTACACCTTGAGGGTCGTATCCAATCCTAATCACCTCCCAAAACCCCACCACGATCAAATTAAGTCTGCAGCCTCTTTATCTTACCATAGAAAGCAAGCTCCAATATGAATGTCAGAGGAACATTCCAAGTCACATTCGGTCCTCTGCTGCTCCTTCTGTTCTGGCCCTTGTGATGACCCCACTAGTCCATGGCGACCTTGCCACTCTATTTACAGTCAGCTGACTCGCATCCTTAATTCATCTTTGTCGTGTCCTGTTGCATATTCACATGTTCCAAGGAATAGGATGTGGGCGTCATTAGGGCCATTTTTCTGCTGGTCGCATACGTTCACCACCCTGATGTCATAGATGAGGAAACAGGAATAAGGAGGTGAAGGATTTACTTACCATCACTCAGCTAGTAGGGAAGGAGCCCAAATTCATGCCTGGGTAGACTGCCCTCAAGCTGTGAGCACCTCTCCCAAGGAGGGCTGGTTCCAGTTGGTAAAAACAAAGGATACTTTGCTTCCACGGAGGAAAACAGCTCAGTTTTAAGCATCCTGAGGGCTGGGGTCTCTCTCCCTCCAGGCACCACCCTTACGGACCCTGTCCTCTCCGCTACAGTCATTATTTCAAGGGTAGGGGCTGCATTCCTCTTTTGCCTTCCCCTTCCAGTAATGCTCTCGGCAAGGCTGTGCAGTAAATAAGAAACTGAATATGACTGGGCTTGGCCCTGGGAATCTAGTGCCAGCAGATTTAAGAGTCTTTTGGATAAACTCAGCAGAAGACTTTATGGGTCTCAGTAAAGCCCTAAACCACAGCTAACAGTGCTATGAATATTAGCACTTTGCTTTGCTCCATCATGTCCAGGCCTGGACTCCAGTCCCTGGGATCAAGATGGTTGTTCTAGAGCTCTCCAGGGTCAACACCTGCTTTTCCTGAGGTGGGAGACCTGATCCTCAGAAGGCAGCAAGACTGCGCTAGGGCAGGACCAGGGAGCAGTCGTTCGGCTGGGCTCAGAAGCGCTCTGCTTCTGAGAGGCCCCAGTGTGTCCTTGAAGACTCACAAGGCTTGGCTGTGCTGTGCTAAGGGGGGCTCATACTTGGGGCTGCATAGAAGCCTGAGATGCTCATGGGGCTTCCAAGACACCCTGGAGGGACAGACAGTGCAGATGTAAGAGGTTAGAGCCAAGGATTTATGGCAGTGGCTGGAGATATCCACGGTCAGTAGCACCTGGGTGAGGACCCACACAGGGAGAGAGACCAGCAGGTGCGGGTGGTCCTGTGAGGAAGCAAGGACACGGGAGACAGGTACCCAATCAGAAGAAACTTGCAGTCTTGGGTGGGTCAAAAACTTCAGAGGTTACACAGAGCCGGCAGGGCTCTGAGGGCAGTGCCTGCCCTCTTCCATCTCTACAGCTCCAGGTCACCCAGAGAGCCTGCCCAGGGCCAATGCTGGAATCTGGGTCTCCCAACTTCCACATGGTAGCTTCTCATTAATGGAGCACATCATTTATGGGTGACAGAAGAAGCAAGGGTTCTGCCACCTTCTCAGTCTTGGGGCCTCTCCTGGGTTAGACTGGTCCCTACAAGGAAAGCCAGTGGATAGCGGTCACAGGCACAATCCCCCCTACAAGCTGTGGTAGGAAGAGGCCACATGCACTGGAGCTCAGAAGCCCCCAAACCCCGAAACCCGTGCTCCTTTCTTGCCCAGGTCTCCTGGGCTCATGCAGGGCTCTCTGGACCAGTACAACCTCTGCCTTCCTCCTGATGAAGGAATCTTCCCTTCCTGGGGATGCCCTTCGACCTGCTGAATGCCTGAATGCCCAAATGAGAGGGGTCTCCGCATCCTTGGAATGGCCTTCCCATCCAGGGGATGCCCTGCCCACCCTTGGAACGTCCTGCTTCTCTGGGGATGCCTTTCCAACCTAGGGGCATCTGTCTCCACCACCTTATATCTTCTTTTTTCTTCCTTTTTTCATCATCCTATATTTTCCATGCCTACCTTTGTGCTATACATCCCAGGCAACTCACCCCCACCCCACCCCTTTTTTTCTGCTATGAGTATATGGCTACTGTTTGTTTCTGCTGAGTAGGAACCTAACGGTCCTGCTCTGGTCCTTAATGCTAAGTTTCTCTTCCCACTGTGGGTATTTATCCTGCTGAAGTCGACCCCAAAGCCCCACCCCCTAAGTGTCAGCAGGTACTGGGGAACCATGCTGCAGGCTCACAGATGGTTGGCTCTTCCCTATGCGCCTCATCTCTCTGCCTGCCCGAGGAACCCAGCCCCCAGCTCCCGTGTGTATCTTCCCTCAGTCCCACCACAGTGGCACTGTGGATGTCTGGGAGCTTGCTCCGTGTCCCACGCTAGGCTGAGCTCCTGGAACACAGAAATTGTCTATTCATCTTTAATTTCATAATTACAAGGACAACAATCATATCGTGTTTGCCAAGTGCCAGGAGCAGTCCTGAATGCTTTGCACACATTAACTCGTTTAATCCTGACCCCGCCCTGTGAAATAAATATGATGATGACCCTATGCTGTGGGTGCAGGACAAAAAATACAAGCAGAGATGATGCTTTGCTGGTCATGTGACTGACAAGAGGCAGAGCTTCAATCCCAGATGGATCTATACCAGAGTCTGTGCTCTCTGATACATTGCACCACCACTTGTCCCAGGTTAACCCAGCTCTTGGCTAGGAAATAAGGAAGGAAGGAAGGAAGGAAGGAAGGAAGGAAGGAAGGAAGGAAGGAAGGAAGGAAAGGCCTTGTTTGGAGCAACTTCATCTGCAAGTACTAGAGTGACCGAGGCAGATGTGGGGTCCATGACAAAGACCCCTAAAGGTTTCTTGGACTACAAGAGTGATCATAGTATGGCCAAGTCCAGTGAGAACTCAGCCATGGCTCTGATCTCTGCAGCAGCCCTGTAAGCAGGTGTCTTGGTCCCTCACATGCATCAGGAGCTCAGAGAGCATCAGTGAGGGTGGGTAGCAGACCCAGGCTGCTATATGAATTAATGGCTGACTGACTGAATGAATGAATGGATGGATGGATGGATGGATGGATGCATGGATGGATGCATGGATGCATGGATGCATGAATGCATGGATGCATGGATGGATGGATGAATGGATGGATGGATGGATGGATGGATGGATGGATGGATGGAATGCTCCCACAAATGCACACATCTTCCAGATCCTCAAGCCTAGGCAGATCCAGCCTCCTCTCACAGAGCATGGAAGGTGATTTTCTGAAACAGTAGGAGTGATCCTGTAGCCACCCTGCCATGGAGCTTTTGAGCATGAAGGACAACAGCTTCCCTGTCCCAAGGCTGGTCTGAGATGAGGTGCAGGACTGGGACCCTAGAAGTAGGTCCTCTATGCTGACCCATGAAGGGTACTGCATGGGTTTTCTCAAGGGGAGTTGCTGTACTTCTTGAGATTCCGTTTTACTTGGTCCATATTAACATGAGCATCTGCCCTCATGGCACGAGCTGTGGAGGTAGAAGGTGTCTAGAGCCCCAGGGAGGACGGGGCAGGGGGTGCCAGCTTGGCGTTCAGCGTTTAAGAATCTTCTGGATAAACTCAACTGAAGACTTTCTAGGTCTCAGAAAAGTCCTAAGTCACAGCTAGCTTTCAAAAGCCAGGGGCAAGGTGCTTAGTACATCTGTTGCTTCAGAGGGGAGCTGGGGAAGTGCTGTGTTCATGGGACTTTTGTCCCCTGGCCAACAGCTGGGCCTGATGAAGGCAGAGAGCTGGCCATCAGGGATGAGGAAGAGGAAAGGAGGACGAGGGGGAATGGATCAGCAGTTAGGCGTGGGTGTCTGCTTCCGTGTGCATGTACGTGTGTGGTGTGTGTGTGTGTGCATGTGCGTGTGCGTGTGTGTGTGTGTGTGTGTGTGTGTGTGTGTGAGCGCGCGCGCGCGTGGTGTTGATAGCAGGTGCGATCTGGGCTGGGAACTGATGTCCCTCTTCAGGCAAATCTGACCCAGGGAAATGGTCAGATTACCAAATAATGGATTTTAGAAGTATGAATAACAGCCATGTATCAAGTACCTTCCAGGTTCCAGGTGCTGCTGGTCCAGGGCCCAAGCTGGTGTGGCAGATGGTAGTTCTTACCTTGATGGTGCTTCCATGCAAGAGGGGTAGCTGTGGGCCGGGAAGATAATAGCAAGAAGGGGCCAGGCCATGAAGAAGCTGCCTGGAGGTGTGGAGTGTCGTTGAGGCCATCACAGTGGGAACAATTGAGGAGTGACCCCCCAAAGGGGTAACATCGAGGCAGTAATCCACATGAAGTGGGGTGAGGAGTCAAGGGCACCCTGAGATCAAGGACCCTGACCAAGGGCTGGACTTGGTAGATTCAGAATAGCAAGGGTACCACGGCACTCATGTGATGGGAGAGAGGACCAGCAACCAGTCCTTATAGGGCTTTTGAGATTGTAGTGAGGACTCTGGGCTTCAGTTTACATGAGTGGAGGCCCGGAACCTCAAAGCTGGGAAGTGATATGATAGAATTCATACATTAGACGGAGCTCTCTTGCTACTGTGGGAGGATAGGACAACAGTGAGGAGGCTGTGGCCCCAGTCGGAGACGGTGGGGTCTAGCCAGGGCACCAACAGCAGGGGTATTGAGGAACGGTCGGTTCCAAAGTGCACTCTGAAAGCAGAGGCTACAGTGTGTGCTAAGCTCATGTATTGCCTGAGAAGGAAAGCCTGGGTCAAGGAAGGACATGTCCAGGTTTAAGCTCCTAGCAGCCTGTTGAAGAGTAGAGATGCTAGTCTCTGTGGTGGAGAGGACTTGGAGAGTCAGGTTGGGGTGGTGACCCAGAGTGGCCTGTGGTACTCTGACAAGGGAGAGAAACTTGTGGGATTACTGATCCCAGCCCAGGTATCCTGACTGCTGCAGGAGTTGGGTAGGAATCTGGTGCTTGGCTTCTTAGTCCCATGATGCCCAGAGCTCAGAGACCTCTGTCACCTTCCTCAGCACATCACTGTCTCAATACAAGAAATCCCTGGCCACCTTCTGTGTCCACATCTCATTGTCCATCCAACCTCTGCTGGTTCAGGTCAGATCTTTCAGAATTTTGCTCAGGTGTCAGGAAGGTGTCCAAGAGGTGGTTGATTAGAAGCCAAGGATGGAGAGAGATCATGCCATGGCCAGATGGCTGGTCCCTAAGGAAATGATGCTGCCCCATAGTGGCAGAGCCATGTGGCTGTTTCCCACTCCTTCATTCGTTCATTCGTTCATTCATTCATTCGTTCATTCATTCATTCATTCATTCATTCAATGTACACAAGGCTCCTGGGCATGTGTTGACACTAGAGACATCTGTCCTCCAACTCACAGTCTAGAAAGAAAGAAGTAAGTCAGTGGGAACATGGGGATTGGGGGCTTGATGGGTTGGTCCTCCTGAGGGAATGTCTTAGCTTTTAAACAAAGGACAGAGAGATGCTAGATCAGACTGTCTAGTGTTGAGTAAATGCCAGTCCAGATTGGAGACATGGGCATGGTAAGTAATAGGAAGACACAAATTCCCCCTTTCCAGCAGCAAGGTGGACATTTCTGCTTGGGTCATTCACTCATTCCTTCGTTCCTCAGACCTCCACCAGCTTCCACTGTGTGACCAGCTCTGAGCTCATGCTGGAAAAACAAGGGACACAACCAATAGTTAGGAAATGTGGTGTGTGCTAAGAAGGAAGACCAGGGTGATCAGAGAGGCAGACAGTTAGGCCGTGTCCTGGAGCAGACTGTCAGAAGAGGGACGAGGTGAAGTACAGGTCCGGAACATCAAGAGAGAAGGCACAGTGTAGTACAGGGGAGTTGATGGAGCCATGGCCCATGCAGCTGTGCCCTGTGGAGCCCTACCCTATACCTATCTTCTGCAGAGGGAACACAGCCCTCATGGGATGTAGGGATGGGACAGTAACACAGACAGCCTCAGACACCACCCCCTATGCCACCCTATTCTTTGCTCTGGTTTATGTGCTAGGCCCCTATGTAGAATTTTGTTTGGACCAGAGCTAAAACCTTTTGGAAAATTCTGATTGGTTAAGGATATTGGGTGTTGTCTGCCTGAAGTTTAGGCCCCAGAAATGTCCCTCTTCCCCAAGAAAGGTTGGAATATTCTTACTGCCAACGGAAGGGAAGACTTGTGGATTTCCCCAGCCCAACCTTTTCAGGACACTAGGCCCTCCCTGGGTAGTCTACATAGCCGGCCATCTTCCCTTCAAGCTGGATGCAGCCACCTTGGGCACAGACAGCTGGCTTAGCTGTCACGGGGGCAGTCATTCTGCTTGCCCTGTGTTAGTATCCATACCACTACAGGCCAGGAAATGCCTGGGGAGAAGAGAGCCACTGTGGTGGGTGACCCTGAAGGTCAGAGAGGGCAGGAGAGGGAAGGACACAGGCTCGCTTTTCCTGGAAGACAGGCCAGCACGGTCCTGGAAGCTGCATTTCCAGTAAGGAGGTGGAGCTCTCGGTGCACACCCGCTCGCTTCAAGAGGAGAGAGCTCTGTGTGCTCCTTGGTGGCCCTAATGAGTACTGTGGAGAGCTGTTTACAGCTAAGTGAGCAGTAATAGCTTTCTGCGGTCATTAAACACTGGCTGCTGGAGCCCTGAGGGGGCTGCCAGGGAAGGGCTCTCGCGGGCTCTCCCAGGACCCAGAGCAATGAGCCCTGGGTGGGGCTGGGTGGATCCCAAGCTCCCTGAGCACAGGCTGCTACTGGGGACCTCACCAGGACTCACAGTAGTCATCCTTGCTCCCCAGGCCATAAGCTGGGGTTGGGTAAGAGAGCTCCCTGGAGCAGGACCCTCTAATACACAGAGCATGTGGGGTCCACCGTGTTCCATGTTCCTGGAAGCCTGGCCCAAGCTTCGGAGTGGGGGCATCATCTAGTGTGCATTGGACCCAATCCCTGAGGGTTGGGAGAAGCCCAGAAACACGAAGAATAGGGGTGCTCCTAAGGGTTTTTGGGGTGCTAGAGACAGACTTTTAGTCTCAGGCCTGCCACAGGTAGGGATGTTACCTTGCTGAGTTTCTGTCTTTGCATCTCTAAAATGGAGCTGAAATAGCACACTCTGTGGGGTGCTTGTGAGGCCACAGAGAGGTAAGGCCTGCCAGGTGTCTAGCATATCCTTGGAGCTCAGGGCAACGTAATCATCATTATCAACATCACCTGTCTTGCCACTGTGTTTACTGCCACCGCTTCTGTCACTGCCATTGTTACTACCACCATCATCGTCATCACCTGCTCCACATTACCTTGGTGACTGTATCACCACCATCATCATCATCACCATGGTGACTGAACCACCATCCTCGGTACCACCATCAGTACCAGTATGAGTACCACCATCTTCACCACCACCACTGCCACTGCTGCCACCGCCGTCACCATCATGATCAACACCACCATTGTCCCTAAGGCCATCATCCACAGCAGCTCCAACAGTTTCCTCACCACCACCCCCATCACTACTGCCATCCTGTGAGGGCTGCTTGTTGGGTAACATCTCCTTCTTCTGCTTTTGTCTCTTGGCTAATCTAGTAAGAAGATGGCAAAACTGAGCCACCTGCTCCGCCAGCCTCATTCACCATTAAACCTCTTCAGAGACTACCGAGCTGGAATTTGAGGAAACACCTAGGATCTCAGAGCATATAGCTGGGATGGTTCCAGGGCCAGGTGCAGGGAATAGTAGAAGCTTCATCCTGAGGCCAGGCCATGCTCAGGGGCAAGGGTGTGAGCAGTGGTGGGGAGGGCACAGGAAGATGCCCCTGCCTGCCTGGCGTGGTGCAGTCCACTGTTCCCAAGACTCCAGGGCAGCCCTGGGGCTCCAAGAGAGGAATACAGTCTGTCAGGCTCTCTTTCTTCCCCCAGTTGAAGCCTGGAAGAGTTAGGGCTCCAAGACTGGACAGTACATCCCTCACCCAGAGTGAGTCTCCGTGTCCACTGCTGTGGCCTGCTGTGACTCAAGCCCCGTGGCAGGTAGTCACTCGGACTCTCATACTGCCCCATGTCTCCTGGAGCAGGGAGGAGGGGACAGATGTATGCCTGGAGGAAAGACGGAGTGGTGATGGGTGGAAAGATACAGGTTGAAACTTTGTGGAGGCTTCTGACTACCCACCTTCCAGCGTGAACAATGCAGACCAGTTTTCTCTTACCTGGTATTTTCTAGGTGGCAGCACAGGGTCCAGCCATGGTTTCCAACACACAACCTGCCTTAAAGTCACACAAAGTAGCTTTTAAAAATCCTAGGGATGGGGCCCAGCGGGATGGCTCAGTGGTCTAAAGCACCTGCTTGGGGAAGCTTGGGCAGCTTCAGGGACCGAGGTTCGATCCCCGGCACCACATGCTGCACCAGCCCTGCCCTCAGGGCGGGCTGAGCCGGCCATAAAAAAATGAGTGAATAAAACAAGCAAAGGTTCTGAAACAAGAAAAAAATAATAAATAAAATAAAATAAAATAAATTCTAAAAAAAAAAAGCATGCAAAAAAAAAAATCCTAGGGACAAGGGCTGGCCAAATAGTTCATAGGATTAAAGCACCTGCTTAGGCAGATGCACAGACTAGAGTTCAATCTCTTGCATGCATGCCAGATGGTAATTGAGACTGGGCATGGGGACAATGCTTGGGAGGCTGAAAACAGGAGGATCACTGAGTCTAATCTGTGTAGTGAGACCCTACAGACCTTTTATTAAGTATATTAAAAAAAAAAAAAAAAAAAAAGACCAGCCTGGGCTATAGAGTGAGCTCAAGACCAACTTGAGCTACATAATAAGACCCAACTTTAAAAAGACAGACCGATAGACAGACAGACAGATGATCCCAGGAACTGAGCAAAACCCTCACTGGTTCATAGATCTAGGATGGAGATGATTTTTGAAAATCGCTTCCTGGGACGCAATTCCAAGAAGCAGCCAGGATGAAAGGGCTTTGGAACTGGGTTTTCAACCCTGATCCAATCGCTTGCTGGTGGTCGTGGGGTCTCTTGACCTCTCTGGGCCTCAGAACTGATTTTGGATTTTTTAAAACATTAACCAATCGATAAGCAGAACAAATTGGAGCCAGGCGTTCCCGGTTCCCAAAGAGGGGAGTGTGGGTGTGAACGAGGCGAATGTATGCTAAAGTCCTAAGCGCCTGCTGGGTGCTCCTCTTAGTTTTCTAACCCTCTGTACACTTTTTAGAAAGAGGACAAAAATATTGTGAGGAGCTGAATCACAAAAGTGGGTGGGTGGAGAGGTGGTCCCCGCCCTCTGGGTTTGCGAGGTAAGGCAGGCCGATCCCTCTGGGTCACCAGGGCAACCGTGCTTTGCTCTTTGTATTTGCCCTGTTTGTGGTCCAAAAGCCTCTTGAGTCTGCAATTTGCCTTTCTTCAGATTTGGGGAATGTTCTGCCCTGTATTGCTTCAAATACTTTTTATGCCTCTGTTTACTCGCTTCACCCTTTTTAGAGCTAACACTTAGACATGTGTCAGACTTCAGTACCCAGTCCCTGTGGCTCTGGGTTTTGTTTGCTGCCGTAGTTGTATGCTTTTTTCTGTCAGTTCTTTAGGCTGGATCTTTTCAATTGATCCAGCTTTGCATTGTCTGACTCCTCCTCCCGTACCTTTCATCTGCTGCTAAACCCACCCAATAAATTTCGAATTTCAAATTTCAGATTTTCTAGTTTTTCCATTCTAGAATTTATATTTTTGTGTTGTTGTTTGTTTGTTTGTTTTTTACAGTTTTCATGTCCCTACCAAGATTTCCTCTTTGTCCATCAGTATGTGTACATTGTTCCTTGTGTCCTTGAGTATAGTTGGAAGTGCCATCCTAGAGGGACTGGTATTGATGGACTTCTCACTTGTGTGAGGGTCACACCGTTTCTTCATGCACCTAGAACCTTTAGACTACTTGGGGTCACAATGAGTGACACATGTAGCATTTCTGCATTTATGTTAATCTGAAGTAGATTTTTTTGTAAGCAGTTAATTCGTCTGGCAGCAAACCCCAAACACTGGTTCCCTGGAGAGTAGTGGCAGAAATCTCCACTCAGGCCCTCGAGCCACTGCCAGGCTGTATGGACTCCGCTTCTGTATGCATTAAGATTAGGGTAGAGTTCATATCCAGAGTTTTGGTCTCCGCCTCTGGCTCTTCTTCCTAGAGCCTTACCTTCCTCATTTTCAAATAATGGGATTTTCCTAAATTCTGTCCTCCAGTTCCTTAAGCCAGTAAGGCTGTGGGTTTCAACCTGGATCGTAGCCTGATCTCAAACCAAACCCAGAAGCATAGAAGTTCAGGTGGTGCCATTCCTGCCTTCAGTGAATTGACTCCCTCTGGAGTCTGCCTGCTTTTAATTATTTGCTACCTTTGGGCACTGTTATAGCTATCACCTGCAGGGTGGCGCCTATCTGATAGCTGTCACTCACCCTTACCAGAACCCCTGCTCTTCTATCTCCCAGGGCTGGAAGCAATGGCCAGGGCAGGACTCCACCAGTGCTGTAGGTCACATCTGCAACCAGGCTTGTATGGTTTGTGTCTAGTTGTCCCCTCCCTCCCAAAGACTCATGTAAGTCATAGGGCAGACCCTGCTCAAGGAGCAGTAAGTGGCTTGAGGGGCGTGGCCAGAGGACCAGGGCGTGGCTTGGGGGTGGGACCAGAGAGGCACAAACCCTTTCAACTGACAGCATGTAGTCTTCCACCCCCGAGGCCAGCAGCCTTCCTTGGAGGTGTGGAGCAGGTCATCCTGGACATGATGGTGCCCCAGCCTCTCCTCCAGACCCTGTAGCGTGGGTCAGGGGTGTCTGTGACTGAGGCTGCCCCTGGCAGGGCAGAGATGTTTGGAGAAGGCAGAGGCACTGACCCTCTCTCCTGAGCAAATAAGGCTCCGAAGTCTTGCTACGTAATTCAAGCTGAATGAATTATAGTGGTTGCCCAAGTTGTTCAAGATCACACCAAGCAAGCAAGGACGAAAATGTGTATCTCACCTTAGGTGGATGTGGACTGTGGTGCAAATCGTAGTCTAAGCCAGCTCCATGGTTCCATTGGCTGTGGTACCCAACATGGTCACCATACCATCGGTGGCCAGTGTGACTGAGAAACTGAATTTTTAATATCATCCTAATTGAATCAAGTTAAAATGTAAATGACTCCAGGTAGCTATTGGATGGCAGTGCTATAACGAAACCCAAGAAATCATAGCCTGGATTTGCAGAAATATGTAAAGCAAAGCAAATTTTTAAAAGATACTCAGAGCGATTTGTTGGGAGAAAAAAAGAAAGCTCAGGTGCGACATTCAAAATAGGGTTTTATTCCATCTCTCAAAAGAATATGTCTGTGTACAACTGACCCTTTCAGAGCCCTGCTATATTGCAAGATTGGGTGTGAAATTACAACCTCAGAGATTGTAAATATGAAAGCAATTGCAAGTGGTCACAACAAAATTTTTAAGTTATGGTTTTCCCAGAGGTATTTGAGATCTAATATGGCTTATAAAAGTGAGATCTGCCTGTCCCTTGTGAGGGACCACCTTGCTGAGTGGAGGTCAAGTGATCTCCCTCTGTGTCCGTCCCACCTTGCCAAGGGTTGCCCAGATGGCAGGTACCTGTCCAAGCCTTGCAAGCTGTGAACTGAGGAGCAGGCTGGGGCACCTGGAAATAGGCAGGGCCAGGTGTGGGCGGATCTGCTCTCCCTCCCCTACCCACCTCTTCCCTCGCCAGAGCAGTTGAGAGCTCTGTGGTGTGAATCAGACTGCCTGGGTTGGCATTCCAGGTGCCACCTCTGGTGCTTCCGGGTGCCTTGATTTCCCCATCTGTAAAATGGGGAAAGGGCTGCTGTAGGATCAGACAGGATGTGGGCAGAGCGTGTACGGCAGTCCAGGTGTGTCTTGGTAGCCAGCACGCTGTCCTGTGCCTTCCTGTGTGCTGAGCTTCCTGTTGTGACCCGCTTCCTGACATCCCCAAGCCCAAGGTCTGCCCCTCGCTCCTTGTCCAGCCATTCAGACCCGCTTCTTGGGCCCCCTGTGCCTGCCACCTTCCCTCCAACCCTCCTTCCGGGCCTCCAAGTCTCCAGCCCTGTGTATCTTCCTCTCATATGTTTATCTGACCTCTTTCCTGAGTGGGAGAGGTTCACCAAATTTACACAGAGCACAGAGAGACACCAAGCACCCAGCTAAAGGGAATGACCCCCAAATCTAGTCATCTTTTTCATTTGTTTGTGAGACAGGGTCTCGCTATGAAGCCCAGGCCAGCCTCAAATGTACAGCCGTCCTCCTGCCTCAGCCTCCTGAGTGCTGGGATTACAGGCTTGCACCACCATGCCTGGCTGAGACCAACAACATTTTAATACAACAGTTTTCAAAC
This sequence comes from Myocastor coypus, assembly GCA_004027025.1. Classification (NCBI taxonomy): domain Eukaryota; kingdom Metazoa; phylum Chordata; class Mammalia; order Rodentia; family Myocastoridae; genus Myocastor; species Myocastor coypus. Next base: position 113,650 of record PVJA010000412.1, read on the forward strand.
TTCAAATTAATGCAGGAATTTCCAGATGAAGAAACTATCCAAATGTTTCATGAAGACAGGATCCATCCCATCGTCCCCCTGGTCCCCCGCCTCTCACCTTCCCCAGCCCCGGCCCCATTGAAACATGTCTTTTCTTAATCTTTGTTTAACATTCGGATGTTTTACACATCATGGAATTTTACACATTAATTGTGGACTTTTGGAAGTACTGTGTTAAGCTTTTATTTATTTTATTTAATTGATAATACCAGGGGTTGAACTGAGGGCTTTGGAATTTTTACTGCTTACTTTTTTATCTTGAGACAGGGTCTCACTGAATCACCCAGGATGGGCTCAAACTTGCAGTCCTCCTGCCTCGGGCTGCAGGGGTGCTGGAATCATAGGCCCGTGCCACTGTATCCAGATTGCCATTATTAGTCTTGATCCCTGAGGTTCCACTCGCATCCTCCTTTAAATTCCATCCCTGCACGCAGAGTCCTCTTGCTTCTAGCCCAGCCTGCTGGCCACTGGAGGCCAGGGCAGAGCCCAGCTCTCACGTATAGGAAGAAGGTAGCCCCTGACACAGCAGTGACCCTCAAATAACCACCAGTGACCCTCATGTCATGGGGCCTGTGACAATAAACACATAGTCCAACCTGATGAAGAAAGCCAAGGCCCCTTCTGGGTGGCAGCCATGTCACCTTTAGGGGACGAACTTGGTCTTGTGGTGATGTCACCTCTCCCTGCCACCCCCTTTTCTTGGTCTTGCTGCTCCTCCTCGCCCTTCACTCTGGCCACGTGGCCAGCAGTGCTGAGTACAGGCTGAGGGCTGGCCACAGGGTGGGGTGGGCGGGGTAAGGAGGAGAAGGAGCCGGAAGGCCGGTACCACCCAATCCTGCCAACCCTGTCATTGTCTCCTGTCCCGCCTACCACAACTCTCTTTGCAGACCCAAAATAGCTCCCCTGTCCCTCCCTTGGCACCATCTGGGTCACAGCTAGAGTCTGGGCTGGAGGTATTGCCAGACCCTCACACGCTTGGGCAGAGTGGCTAAGAGCAAGGAGCACCCCCACTCTTTCTAGTACCTGTGGGCAGTGGGGAGCCAGCGTTCCGCTGTTATTATGCCAGACAGGAGAACGGGGTCACAGGCCCCACGCTCCTTGCTGACAAGTCCGTGCTGTCTACTGCCGAGGAAGCTGTGTGCTTCAGCACTCAGGATGGGCTGGTAGCTAGAATCAGCATGTGGCACATATGTACCCCACTCTGCACAGTGACCCTGTAAGTGGCCCAGGCCCTCCTCCTGCTACCCCCATCAACATGCCAGATATTTGGATGTTGCAGTTCTGCCAGTCGAACAGACAGTCAATACCTGGTGTCCAATAGCTCTGGAACATTCTGCCTCCCATCCCTGCGCCTGGCACTGCCCTGGGGCAGGAACACCAAGCCCCACTCCAGCCCTGACCATGGGTCCTTCCCGTCGAGCAGTGCCTGGTGTTTGAGGTCACTAGATATTCTCCACCTCCATCTGTACTTCTACCTAATTATTTGAGCAGTGGTACTAGCAGCAGCCTGAGTCCCTGAGAGAGCAACCAGTATGTCTGAGACTGGGTTTGCACCAGGCTCCGTGTGATCTGTAAGCCAAGCACTGTCCTCCTCCCACAAGATACTGCTGGTCAGTCAGGGCCAAGGCAGGACTCTCAGGGCCCAGCCATGCCTCCTGTGGTGTGACAGCCAGAGCTCCCCCACATGCCCTGTGCTGTTCTACTCCAGGATGACTCCACTGAGCCCATAGGCTGAAAGCTGAAGAGCAGACTAAGAATCACAGTTAGCTAATGTTGGCTTCAGGGAGTGCGGGCCAGGGACAGCTGAGTTGCCTCTTCCCTTCTGTCATGTGCCACTTCGGCAAGGGTTTCTGTCCCTGTGACCCTGCAGCACAGTCATAGCCTCAAGGTCTGTTATGGTTTGTGTCTAGTTGTCCCGCTAAAGCCTCATGCAAGTCATGGTTTGGGGACTTCTAGAGCTTGAGATTAACTCACGATCCACTGGGATGATGGGTGATCCAAGGCTGGGGTTATGTGTCTTAGTATTGCTGGGATTATGATTGTGAGTGTTACACCCAGCCTAAATGTAACATAAGAGAGACAGAGAAACAGACCCCCTCTCGGTTGCCTCTGTTGCTATTGTTGCCGTTCCGCCGCCATGAACTGCTGCCCTCTGCCATGTGCCTCTCCGCTTTGGATCCAGCTGAGTGAGGACTGAAACCACCTGTAACTGTGAGCTAAATAAACCTTTCCCTCCTTCATTTTGGGTGTCAGGTATTTGTGCCAGCAATGACAGAAGAGTGACTGAGACAGAGTCCTTGTGTTTGGAAGTTTGGGGAAGATGGCTGGGGACTTCACAGGCCCACCCTGCTCAGCCTGTGTGCTGGCTCAGGAGGCCTTCAGGCAGTGCATAGGGTGGGGACCAGGGAAGCAAAGGAGTGGGGAGCCCCCAACAATGTCGTATGAGCTGGCTCAGGGATGAGGCCCTGTGTATCCCCTCAGCCACCCCTCCCTGTTTCCTCTGTCAGCAGAAAGCTCTCCTCAGGAGCCCACAGAAAGAATTATAATACACATTATAACTCAGTGATCGCATTATTGCATCATATTGCATTACACTGTGTTTTATCATACACCCTACAGCGCTATACTATAATCTCCATGCGTCGGCTCCTTGCTCCTTCCTGACAGTACCTTACGGGACTGCAGCGCCTTCTGTGTATCTCCATTCCCATTGTCCCTCCAGGCATGGGGATCTAGCTCAACAGTACAGTACCCATCTGGCAAGTACGAGGTCATGAGTTCGATTGCAAGTGCAAAAAAAAAAAGTGTCATCCACTGTTCCACTAGTGTCATGAGCAAACCCAGGGCTCAGAGAGGCTCACGGGTTCCCCTGGAGTCAGGCCAGTGGGTGTGAACTCCTGCTGACAGGCTGCTTCCTTCTCAGGGACAGTGTCTCTGTCCTGTGGGTAGCCTGGCTGTGGCCTGGGGCCCTGGTGGTGCAAGGGTCCCAGTTGGACAGCAAAGGGCCTGTAGATTTTCTTTCTTCTGCTTGCCTGCCTTCCTCTGTTTCTTCGCTGACTTTTCGCTCTCTCCTATGAGACCCGTCCACCCGTGAAACCAGACAGAGGCAGCTGGAGAGCAGGTGTTTTCTCTGCAGGCCTGGAGCTGTGGGACTGGATACCTCTCCCCAAGGAGACAGGCAACCCGAGGATAAGGACTCAGGCAAGGAGCCCACAGGGAGAGAGGAGCTGGGACCCTTCCTTGTAATTTTTCTTGGTGGTAAGGACACAGGGCGCAGTGCTGGGTTCCCTGCCTTGTTAAAGTGGCACCAAGCCCTGGTTTCTCCACCTGTCTAATAGGTGAATAATGTTCAAGCTATGAATTTCACAGACTAGAGGATCATTCTGTCCCTTTCTCTTTTTTCTTCCTTATTTCTTCTCTTTCTTCCAAATGAAGTTAGTTTCAGAATAAGGCATCCAAGTTCCTTTCCTTCTGTACCTGGACAGGATCATTGACATTAGTGGGTAAATTCTGGAAGGTTCTGGAAAAAATTCTGGCTGCTTCATTGTTTGCACAGTGAAGCTGTAACTTGAAAGGTTTTGCCTTTGGGCAGAAGCTTGGGCCACTCCCACAGTCAGCCCACATCCCTCCTGCTCGTACACTTGGAGCAGAAGCAGCTGGACACCACTGGGGATCCTAGCCTGGGGGGATTGGGCCTGGGCAACACACAGAGGGACCCCTAGGGCAGCAGGGACAGCAGGCACCTGGAAAAGCAGAGCTGAGCTTGGCTGTGCACGGAGCCTTGGGGTGAGGGTCTGAGGATGAACGAGGCCAGGTGGATGCCTGCTGCCCTTTGTGCTTCTGGCCCCTGAGTTGCCCGTGCCAGTCCCTGTGCCATGGAGGCCTCAGGCAGCTCTGATGGAGGGCCAGGATTCCTGGAGTTCATGACAGAAGTCAGAAGGGAGGGCATTGAGGCTCCGTCTCTCGGGACCCCAGGATTCTCTGTGCTCTGTTGAACAAGCACCTTCATTCCAAAAGACTATAAGGAAAGGGAACAGAAAGAGAGACAGAAATGAAAGGAAGAGGAACAGAAGGAGGAAGGAATAGAAAAAGATAAAGTGAAAGGAGAGAAGGAAGAAAGGAAGGAAAGAAACGATATTCTCAAGGAGTGGCAGGTCCTGTGAAGCCTTTGACCTTGGCCTGATTTAGCAAAGCCAGCTACGATTGCTGTGCTGTATGCCGTTATTTCACGAACTTCTATCACTGAAAACCTCTTATTCTCATCATTCCCATTCTACAGAACAGGAAGCTGAGCCCCAAAGAAGTTCAGCTTCACACAGCTCTGTCTCATGCAGCTGGGAACCTCTGGAGAGTTCCAGGGTGCAGCAGCCCACCCCAGTGTCTGCGCTTGCTACATACTGTATGATTTTTTTTTTCTTGGCTTACAAGATGAAGCCCATTGCAGTTGGATTTCAAGTTCAATGACACCCTTTATGAAGCCCCACACACTGAGCCCAGAGCTAAATTGCTTATGTGTTTTAACTTGTACAATCCTCAGCAGGCCCTAGGAGGGAGTTTCCACGGTCATCACCCCCAAATGAACTGATAAGCCACCCTGGCTGTTCACGCAGAACCCAGGGGCCTGGAGACCTCTTCTGCTCCTTTGCCATCAGGAAAAGGCAAGCCGTGTCTAATCCAAGCAGGTCGCCTTTCTTTATTTAAAAATCTGGCACCTTTGCAAGGCTGTGCTTGCTAGCCTTTTGCCCTTGCCTGTCGCCAGCCAAAGCTGTGGCCCTTCTGCCCTGTGGGTCTGTCTGTCTGGAAGGAAGCCGCTGCGGCCCATCTTGGTGATCCACCTCGGTGGCTGTGCCTCCACCCTCAGTGTCTGGCTGGCACCATTGAGGGGCAGAAGAATGGTCCCTGTGTGGGTCATTTCCTGGTGGTGGTGACTTTCCCTGAGTGACATCACTTTGCCAACCACCTACCCCAAGTCCTAGCCTCAGGGACAGTGGCCCTGTGTCCCTTTAAGCCCCCCGGGCACATCCCTGGAGACCCCTGAAGGGACTTGCACTGCTTCTGCCCAGCAGAGAGGACAGACCCTCCCCTCCTCTCTTGTCCCTTTCTCTCTCTCCTTCCCGGGACCCCTTTCCCGAGGGGCGAGACTTCAAGATGCCAGCCCTTCCAGGTGTTTGGAGTCTGCAGCACTTCAATTCCATGTTTGCTTTTTATGAAAAGAGAAGTGATCCTGTCTGTAGAATATTAAGTGGCTCAGGCAGCTTTGGGAGGCGGAGCAGCTAATCCGGCGACATCTGCTCCGCATTTGATCTTGGTGCCCAGCAGCCACCCTGTCATCTCCCCACCCGGGCCCTTCCTCACCCTCCCCAGCTGAGCTCTGGGACCTTGAGGCAGACAGGAAGATGATGGGAGGCTCTGGTCCACCTAGCCGTGTTTGTCTGCAGCCTCAGTCAAAGACCCGGTCAAGATGTGCAATCTCAGGAGGAAGCCTTCCCTCTCGTGGGACCATAATACACAGAAAAGGGGACGAGCCAGGCACATGGCCTCCTGGTCCCAGTCCCCCTTCCCACATGGCCTTGCTCTGGGGCATCTGCCAGCCTCCACATTGCATGGCCAAGTGCAGGAGTCCTCAACTCCAGTCTCTTAGGAGGAGACAAGACTGGTACCTGGGTACAGAGCTGGACGGTGTGGCCTCACAGTCACCTGAGGATGAGCACAGATTGGAGCTCCAGAGCTCGTTCCCCCGAGCAGACTAGATACCAACCCGCTGCTGAGGATCAGAGGACCTAGAGGGGCCTGCATGCCAGCAGAAAGCTCGCAGTGCTTTGTACAATAACCCGCCCTTGATCCACTTAGCAGCAAGAGCAACTCTGTGCACATCGGTACTGGGCAAACAGGACACCTCAGAGCTCCCCCGGGCCAAAGGAAAAAGACTGAGCCCAACAAGAAGGGGCTTTCTGGAGAAGCTGGGCTGGGGACCCAGACACTAATAGAGAACTCATGCTGGCAGAGGAGGGGAGAACAAATCCCAGTGAGGAAGGGTTGGCAAGGGCTACCGCAACAAACTCTGGACTGAGAGGCTTCCACTGCAGCCATGTGTTTTCTCACAGTTCTGGTGACTGAAAGTTCTGGGGAGATAGCTCAGTGGAATAAGCGCTTGCCTGGCAAGGGCAGGGTCCTGAGTTCAATTCCCGGCACTGAAAAAAAAAAGATCAAGATATCACAGGAGTTGGTTTATGCGAGGCCTCTCCCTTAGCTCCCTCTGTGTGCCGTCAGTACATTTCTTGCATGCCTCGAGTTGTGTAGAGACACTGGCTTCTGAAGGTGAGGATGGTGTGCTCATTGTCCCAAGGAACGTAAGGCCACCTGAGGGTCCCCTGGAAGTTGCAGGAGACCTGAGAGGAGCAGAGGCCATGGGCTAATGTGGGCATGGGTCTGGTCCGGTGTCAGCACAGCTAGTCCCAGCCCCATGTGGAGAGCATAAACCTCTCTCTGCAAGAGGACACCCCCCCATCCAGTTCCTCAGGGATGCTCCCTCCATCCTCCTGTCTCCTCCCCCACCAGAGGAGGCACACCCCAATAAGAAGGAGCCGGTGTTATAAGAGGACATGTTGGGGCCCCAAGCATGTCCCCTTGAAGAGACTTCTGCAGGCCAGATTTGCACCCATGTAGAGGGCAGCACCCCTATTGCCTATCTACTGCTCCCCATGCTGGGAACTCTCAGAAGCGCTCTGGGGAAACTGAGGCTCAGGATGCAGCAGAACACACCCCTCTCTGCCTATGCCCCTCACAAAGGAGGTGGTTTGTGTCCCTAGGCGAAGGCTGGGCTGTGAGGGGGCAGAGGGCCAGGCTGCTGACCCCCAGAAAAGAGAGTGTGGGTAGGATAGCCCACATGACTGCTGCAGTGGCTCACTGGCAGTGCTGGACCTTCCGCCTTCCTACTCTACATCCTGTCCTGTGCGTCTTGTGTCCTCTCCCCATCGTGTGGAAGATGTAAGCAGGAGACCCAGAGCCAATCCCCACCCCGCTCAGTGACCTCAGGCAAGGCCTCTTCGGGTCTTTGTGGCACCTACCTGTTTCCTCATCTTTACCACGGGAATAATGCTACTCACTTGCTAGGGTTGCCATGGGAACCCTGACGTCCAAGAGGTGACATGCGTAGATCAGTGGTATCAGTGGATGCCGTTCTCCTGGTAGAGGGGCTCAGGTTCCCACCACTGGCCTTCTGAGGCCGCCCACCCCTCCTCCCTCTGTTGGCCCTGGTGGGAAAGGATGTAGAACAGGATGGTTTCCGCGTCTGTGCCCAGCATCCCCCACACCCAGATTGGGGACCCAAGAGCACCTCCTGGCCCATCACTCCCAGCCTCTCTCCTGAGCCTCGCCTCTGTCTGCAGCTGCCCTGCCATGCTGTGGCCATCTGCCCCAGCCTGGGAGCCGTACCCAGTCCAACAGGCAGGTGTTGGGGCACTCCTGGGCCTAAACAGATCAAGTGCTAGCCAGTGGCTCAGGTTGAGGGCTCTCAAGCTGAGAGCTGCCAGAGAGACAAAGTGAACTTAGAGTGCGGAGAGTAATTGGAGCCTGCATGAGAAGGGGAAATGAGTTAGCTCAAAGATGGTGGTTGGCATGTCGGCAGCAGCATCCAAAGCCTGTGCCATCCACCAGGCAGAGCTCAGCTCTCCTGGGGCAGGTGACTTAGGCTATGTGTCTGCCTCTCATCTCTAAAGTAGGAGACACTACAGTAGTCACACAAGTAGACACTCCAGTGTCTACTTGTCTGGACGCTGGGCAGTGAACCCTGGTGTGTGTCAATCATCATACTGATCTGATTGGCCACTGGAAGGCAGAGAGCCTGACAGCCCGCCCCTCAATGCGCTTGGGTCTCGGTTCACCAGCAACAGGCTGGTATCTTTGCATACTTTCTCTGCCCACTCTTCTTCCCTCCTCCCGGGGGTGCTGGGCTGTGGCTGGGTCGATGCTGAGCTGGGACACTGAATGGAGGACCTGAGCTCTGCTTCCTGGTCCTATGCTTCCCGCAGTTCCCCTCCCTGAGAGTGGAGGGGGCAGCCAGGATGCCTGGAGGATTCTGGGAAGGGCGTGACTGGGCACTTTGCACATCTCTCCAAGGACAGAGCTGTGGGTGCCCTGGCTGAGCGGTCCCAGGCCTGGGCCTCCACCATTCACCCGTCACTGGGGCATGTGGACATCCACCTCTTCAGGTCCCCTGCTGCCTGCCTTCAACCCATGACACAGATGTCATGAGCCCTCGCCAAGCTGCCCTAACATGAGGGAATTCTCTCAAATATGTTGCACAAATGAATAATAAAAACAAAGGAAAATTACCCTCTTTATTGAAACTCATTTTATGAATAAAACAATTATTCTGGTAATTGAAAAAATATGTCGTTAAATTAAATGCAGTGGTTCCTATTAAAATTTTAGTGCGTTTTTGCTGCTGCCGGCTAGAGGCTGGTAATTATAGTCGAGAGTTTCGCTTTCTCTTTATTGTTTTTTAATCTCTCTGTGCTGCGGCTCTCCAACGATATTTTATGTCAAAGAGATTTAGAGCTGTGTCCCAGAAGTGGGGAGAAGCTGGCCGAGGGGTGGGGGTGGGCAGGGGGGTTGGTGGTGGCTGCTGCAGCATCTGCTTCTGACTCCTGATTGCCTGTCACTCTGCCTGCCCAACAGTTTTAATTGGTCCCTTCACACATCTGTCAGCTTAGTAGCAACCAATCACAGCTCTCCAAATTCAGCGCCTCCCTCTCCATGCTCCTCCCTGACTATTTTGTTTGCAAGGGGTTGTGGGGAGGAGGGCAGCATGGGAACCTGGTCCTGGGTCTAGCTCTCTCCTGGGAGCTGCAGGGCAAGATAGGCAGAGCAGACCTTCTCAGGCTCTTCCTGCCCTCAGGAGTGGAGGCCAATTGGGGAAGGATGTGGCGCTCTGGACACATGAGCAGGGTGAGGGCGGGGACATTCCTAGCTTTCTGCATAACCCTGAGTTCACTGGAGACTTTTAATTCAGGTCCAGGAAGGAAGCGAGGGGAAAAGGACGGCTTGCACTGCAAGCCTGCTTGGTCCAGTATGGGTTTGGTAGAGGACAACAGGGCTGGAAATTACCCGGAAGAGTTACGGGTTGCCTTCCAGCTTTCCAGCCCCTACCTCCTACATACATCAGAGGAGAAAACCCAGGGCCTACCGCTCCCCTCTATTCCTAGCAGGAGCTGCCAGGCGAGGCTCCCCGACTGACTTGGGCAGTCAGTGGCTGCCCTTGATGTATTCTCTGTCTCTAGCCCTCGGGGCTTTGTCTGGAAGATTAAGCTCCCGGTGGGAAAGGTCTCTGGCAGCACAACCTGCCACTGGGAGCTTGATGAATCCGGCTGGGTTGCAAGCTCTGGGCATTTATCCCCAGGCACCAGGCGCTGGTGAGGAGCCAGGTGCCACCGTCCAGCAGCGCTGCTATGCCCTGGGCAGTAGGCAAGAAGGAGAAAAGGGTGACCCCCAGGCCCCAGCCTGTGTGCCACCTTGTCTTCCAGTGCTCTTCTGCGCGACAATCGTTTCCTTATCCTTGCCGGTTCCTGGTTCCTCGGCTTCCGGTTCCTCGGGCTTTCCAGTCAGATGGCTTGGGGGTGTGCTTGGCCAATGGGAGGTGCTGACAGGAGGTGGGAGGTGGAGCAGGGAAGCCGGAGTGTTTTCTTCCCTCTTTCTGCCTCCTCTGGCATCTTGAAAGTGGCTGTGTTTGGTTCATGATGTCAGATCTGTTGACAGGCGGCGTGCCAAGGCCCTGGGAATCCCACTTCCTGTCTGGTCTGGACCCCACCAGCTAAGCATGGTGGAGGCATCCTGGCTGGCTAATCCCTGCTTTACCTCGCTATGCTCCTTTGGCTTCCCAGCCCTCTTGTCATCTGTAACCAGTTCCCTGTAGCAGATTCCTCCTACGCGTAGACACGATGGACTCTCTGTTTTCCTTACAGGACTCTGGCCAGACACCTACCCTGTTATCATTCCAGGGACAGAGATACCTAGCCCGTGGCGGCCAGGGCTGGCTGTGGTAAGCCTAGTAGCCTCGAGCACCCTCCCTGTCTGTACCACCACCCAGAGGAGGTTGCTGTGTACGGCTGATCTCTGCCTTGTGCTTTCCACCTCTCCAATCAAGGGGCTGCTCCTGTCCGGCCCATCCTAATTATCATTAAATGCTGATCCATCCGCACTGGGACAGCATCTCATTTTGCAGTAATTGAGCTATTTTCCCAGCAGGGCAAGGGGTTAGCAGGTTACAGGTCCTTTCCTGGGGATGCAGCACCCAGCAGGATGCAGTTCAGAGCCGTTAACCCTGGAGCAGAGTGTTTGGGAGGCCAGGGGGTGTGGGGAGCCAGCGGCCCCCTGCCCATCATCCTGTGGCCTGCCTGCCCCTTGTCCCCTGCTGTATCCAGTTCAGATTTACCCATGCAAACTGCCCAGACAGGCAGAGCTGACCCTGAGCAAGGAATGACCAGGAGCAACAGACCAGGACCAATTACAGATAGCCAAGGAGGAGGAGAGCGGCCAAGAGCAGGTCTGGGTGCTACAGCCAGCTGTGAGCTGACCTGGGAGCCCTGGCAGCACTGGCCCTGGTCGTGCAGAGATGTGGTGCCAAGCAGCGGGAGGGTGAGCCAGGAGGGCTTCGGTTCACGGCCCTTTCTATCCCACTGGCATCACCCAGTCTCATTCTGGACCTTGGTCACCTGATCATGGCCTCTCCCTACCTGTCCTCCCCCTGCAGCCTCCACCTTGCAGCCGAGTGATCTTCAATACAGAAATCTGATCTGTCACCTTGGTGCTGCTCTGTCCCCTTCTTTCCTCTTGGGCCCTGCCTTGCCCCACCATCCCTGAATCTCTGCTCACACCAGTACCGCCACCACCACATACCCTGGTGCAGGGCTTTCCCTCTGCCTTCCAGGCTGTGCATCCTCTCTCCATAGAGTGAGCTCCCACCTCTGTGTGGGGACTTAAATCTGTCCTTCCTGGTTTGCTTCAGACAGCCCTTCCGGGAAGCCTTCACCAGCCCTTCCAGGTGGGATCCAGCCCACCTCTGTCCCTCCAGGGGCCCTGTTAGTTCACCCTCTTTTCCTCCCTATTTTGGAACCTGGTAGGTAGGGAAGGGCTGAGTCTCTGTTGGCTATGCCCAGGACATGCTGAGTCCTCAGGGAATGGATTTCAGATGGATGAATGAGGCATCAAATTACCTAATGAGAAATTAATCAAACACAAGCTGATGGGCAAAGAGGACCCTAAGTCCTGAGCAGTGAGGAGGAAATTGTGAGGACCTTTCGCCAATCTGAGTAGCTCCAGTTCACCTCTTCGTAGAAATCAAGGAAGGCTGCCTGGAGGAGAGACTACCTATCTTCTTCCTGCTCTCCTCTCTGGGCTCCCCTCCCTGCCCCTTTCTCCTGGGTTAAGAAGGAAGATTTCTGCTCGCTGGGTTTTTTTTTTTTTTTTTTTTTTTTTTCCCCTTTGGCAGGAAAAGCACTCCTTTATCAGCCAGTAACAGGGCCGAGGCAGTGGCTGCTGGCACCCAGTGCCTCTGAACAATGAGAAGGCCGATGGCGTCATGGTGACAGGCGTCCTTGAAGTGTCTTTTCAGGAGGCAGCCAGGGTCGTCATCGAAACTCAGAGTGGTGCTGAGAAGGAGAGAGCTGACAGCAGCAGCTGCTGGAGAGGATGACACATCGAGGGGTGTCTGCACCCCAGCTGCTAGGGCCAGAAGGCTGCGCTGCACCCAGGGAAACCACCTTGCAGGTGCTTGTCTCCTGCTGGGGAGCGCAGGAGACCTGAGTGTACACATGAAGGCTGTAGTCCCACAGGCTAACCCTGGGTTGGTGAGGAGGAGGAGGACCACATCCTGCTGCTCCAGCTTGGACCCAGCAGGTCCAAGCTCCGGGCAGGTTGCTAGGTCATGTCCTCCCCAGGGAGCAGGCCACCAGCCAGGGCCTCCTGGGAGCAGGTCACATGCCCCTTAGGCTTCCAGCAAACGTGGGGTACAGAGGGATAAGGAGAAGCTGGTAATGGGGACAGCCCAGCCCAGCACCCCTGGCTTCTGTGCCATTCAGATCTTTGCATCAGTTTCTACATCCTCCTAATGGGATCAGGATTATTGTCACTTTGTGCCCAGGAGGCTGTAGAAAGACCTTTGAGAGGAGCAGGAAGTGGATTTGATGCTGCATAGGCTGATGGATCCTGGGGGACAGGAAATGGAGTTTCTGGAGGTACAGGTCACACCACAGCTCAGGTTCCTCCTCGCAGCGGGAGTATCGCTGTCCTTCTGCAAGCTCAGAGCAGCAGGAGAGAAAGCCGCCCCTGCCCCTTTCTAGCTCTGGGACATGAGACGTGTGGCTTAACCTCTCTCCACCTCCGTTTCCTCAGTATAAAAACTGGAACAGTGAAACTTAAGCAGATCTGGTTCAGTAAGACAGGACACGTAAAAACACCAAGCGCAGTCCTCACACTCACTCCTGCGCTGAGCAAAAGAAGAGACGGTGTGTGGGGGATCTTCAGGGCATCTGCCCTGTCCAGAGTGAGGACAGGAGGAGGGCCTGGCCAAGCTCCCCAACTATTCCCAGCCTGCTGAGAGCTGCGCAGAAAGGCTTGTCCTCCTCTGTGCACAGCGATCGAAGACCTAAACCTACAATCTGTCTAGTCCTCGGGGCTGGACACTATAGGCACTGGCAACGTCACTGGGCAGCTGTGTCCACAAGAGACTCAGGCTAAGAGCGCACCTTGGGACATGGGGACCCTGACACGATGCCTCTGCCCCGGCTTCTCCTCCTAGCAGCACTCTTCTGACTTCTAACACTTCCAGGGTTTGGGCATTTGAAATAAGCCCAGAGATTCTGAAATGTAAATTTGCTCCCGGATGACAGCCTCTACAGTGTCAGAATTGAAAGGGGCTCATGGGTCCTTTGCCTGGACCCGCAGGTCCCTGAGTTTCTGAGACAGGAAGGAAGGTCCTGCCAACACCGCAGGACTGGGAGGGCCTTCTCCGGGGAGGCTTGACCCCTGCCCCACTCCAGAATACTCCACCATTCTCTTACTGCCTCTGCCTGCCATCCCCCGGGAGCTGCCTAGCCTGCGGCTCCTACCTCTCTGAGTGAGTCCCATGCCATGAAGAGGCAGCTGGCCCAGGTGTCACGTCAGAGCAAAAGTGCCCATTAAGCCGCCGCTGGCTGCCAGCCCTGCCGGGTCCCAAGAGTGGTGTTCACAGACATGTCAGCCTAATGAATTAATTGATTCTTTCCTCCCTGCCTGAGAGGGGACAGGTCTGACTCCTCACAGCCTGGGAAGGGGAGAGGAGGGAGGGGGCAGCAGGGGCCCATCCAGCCTTTCCGCCAACCTCCTGTCCACCTGCTGTGCCCAGAAGGCCTTGTCCCCTGCCTTCTTCCCAGTCTCCCGTGGCTGACACCTTAGCATGCATCCTTCCCTTGCTGAGCTGCAACACCTCCCAGCTGCCAATCCGGAGTCCCAGAGAAGGACAGCACCCCAGCACCCTTAGAGACCTCTCTTCACCCCCTTCCTGCTTGGCTGCTCATCCCAGAGGCCTGCTCTGCAGAGGGCTGGGGACCAGCACTGGCTGAGGAGCCCCCACCCAAGGAGAGGATTTCTGCAGAACAAGACCAGACCCCTCCCTGTGGCCAGGCTCCTGGTCCCCAGGGCAGCCTTGGGCAACCTCAGGACACCCCTCCCCCACCCAGAGCAGTTGGTGGCTGTAAGCGTAGCCCAGTGGGACCTTCCATTAATTGGTACTAACCAGGTTGGGGGAGCAGCTGGAAATGACAGCGCTGTCCTCTAGTCCTTCCCAGTGTGACATTGCTAATCAGCCTTGGAGCCCCAGGCAATACGGCTGGGGTGGAGTTCTGCCCCTGGTCCCTTTGCCTGCCCAGAAGCAGAGCACAGTCCACTCTGTGCTCCCCACCCCCACCCCTGCCACATTCAGGCATGTCTCCCCCCTCCCCTCACACACACTGTTGTCTCTCAGGTCATTTTCCTGTGCATACATTAATTAATTAAGAGATGGTGACACAGCCAGCTTTCCACAGGGCCCCCTTTCTGCTGGCTGCACCCCTCCTACAGAGCAAGATGAGGGCAGAAGGCAGAGCAGCTTGAAAGGAGGGGAAGACTGAGTCCAGTAGGGGGAGCTCTCTGTACCTTGCCTGCAGGAGTGCAGTGAGCAAGGCAACTCCAACAAGATTCAGAAGCCCAAAGCAGGGAATGCCCCGATGAGAGAGCATGTGGGTTCAGGAGACCTTTCTTTGCAGAGGACAGGGAGGAGGGGGACAGAGAGGGGCCAGTGGTGTGAGATCTGTGATTTGCTCCCCCAGTGAAGGAACTGCCTCTAGCAGACTGGGTGATTGACAGGCCCTGGCATGGGGGCCATAGAGTTCTCTGACCCTGGCTGCCCCCTGCTCTCCTCAGTGATCCCATAGGAGCCATTTCCTCTCCATAAGGCTACATCTTCCACCTGTGGAATGAAGAGGCTGGACTAGATGCTAGCTGAGGTGATCCCTGGAATGACTGATGTGATTCTAGGAATGTTGGGTATCTCAGCCATCTATCATCCTGCCCCCTGACCGTCCTACTTTCTTCTCATCCATCCATCCATTTGTCCACCCATCCAATAGATGAAGCACCTGTGATATATCCCACCACAGACTCTAATGATGACCTAGAGATGAAAGAGCCAGGCAGCTTCCTGCTCTCCTAGAGCACAGAGCTGATAGACACAGAACTGTGGGAGCAAGGTGTGTGAGGTGTGTGACAGTGAGAGGAGATGGAGGGGCGACAGCCGAGAGCCAGGGAAGGCGATGACCCACAGTCTAGAGCCAGGGAAGGCTTCCTGCAAGAAGTTGCCTCTCTTGAGGATGAAGGGCTGTGTGAGCTGCCCAGTGGGTTGTAAGGTTTCACCAAGCTCACCCCAGGCAGTGGTAGAAGGCTTCTTATCAAATACATCTGCCATCAGTATGGGGAATACCTAGCAGCTTCTTATGGCTGAATGCCCTGGCCATTGTATAGGAAAACCACCAGGAAGTGGCATCTCAGCCTCCTGTACTGACCACACATGGTCTCCCAAGGTCTTCATCGGCTCATGCCTGTGGGTCCTCAGGGCAGCCCCAAATCTCTTTGGAGCTTCAGCCTTTGCAATAAAAGGTGACTGAACCCACTTCTGTGACTTTGCAAGTGAAACCCCGAGGTTACAGGTAACAACATTTCAACCTACCCGTATTTGTGTGCACGCGAAGATAAGTGCTTGTAGTTGTCAAGCCAACAGGTAAAGTTGCTCAATGTAGTATTTCATTGCGGCTAGTTCTTCACTCAGGGCCACCCACACATGCCATAAGGTTGGACCTCCATGCTAAAGAGGGTTGCTGTACCCTAAGAAAGGGGAACAAGGACCCCACTAAGTGCTGCAGCTTCTGTTCCGTGGACCAAGGACCAGGGGTGCGATGGGGAATAGCTGTGTCTGTGGAGGATAGAGAACCCTGCTGTGCTTCTTTTGGGGGCATAGGAATGATACGCCCTCCCACACCACGCAGGAGAGGAAGCTGGGAGTTGGCGTGTGCCAGGCATATGACTTCCCCCTTGGCCCCCAAAAGGCACCCCATCCACTCCTCCTCGTCATTCTGTTCCTCCCCAGTGCTGAGCCCTGTACAGAAGGACAGGGGAGTAAACCCAAGGCTGTAGCTCGCCTGTCCCTGTCACAGAAGCCCTGGAGGAAGACGCTGGACATGGCCCTGGAGGATAATACCTGCTCTGTGGACAGGAGCAACCTTAGAACCGGTGGCCTGACCCTCATCTGAGACTCAGGCTGTTGCCTGGACCCAAGAGTTGTGCACTCTGGGGGCACGGAGGGAAGGAGTATGTTTCCTCATGTATCTTATGGCTCTGGACCTTTGTGGGACAATGGACCACTCCTCCTGAGGTCAGAGGGCATTTCCCATGAAGCTCCGGGACACCGCTTTCACCCAATTTTATATCTGCTATTTAATGTTCTTAAAGAGCACGAGCACACACTATAAGCTGCGGGCACACTGCAGGCTCAGGCATGGAGGCCGAGCGCCTACCTAGTTGGGCCTGACATGAGGCTGGCAGAGTCCAGGAAATCATGGTCTCGTTCTCTCTGCCATGCCAGTTCCTAGAAGCTGCCTCGGGCAGCCCAGGCATGGGCCCTCGTACACACACGCCACGGGTCACATAGAGGGCCTTGGGCCGGCTCACCTCCTCCACCATAAGGTTCAAGCTAGTGCCAGCGCTGTGGTGCTTCCTGGGAGCTAAGAATCCAGAGGCACAACCTCCCGCTCCCACGTGGCTCTCTCGGTGGATTGCAAGCCAGTGCTTCACAGATCCGGCTTGGTTTCATCCTTATGCTTACAACAGCCCCCTCTGGGCGGTGCAGTTGCAAAGGCTGAAGCTCCAGAGAGATTTGGGGCTGCCCTGAGCACCCACAGGCAAGAGCCAACCAAGACCGTGGGAGACTTGCTTCGCAGACCTCCAGTTCTAAGCCTCTCGCAAATTCCACCATGAGTCAGGCTGGCTGGGAACTCATGCCGCAGCCATGTGTGCGCTGAATTTACCGTGGGTGGATTCCGGTAGCGACTGCTTTTGATTCAGCGCCCCTCCTCCCAGCTCCGCCCCGCACCCCTTCCCTTCTGCGGCTGCTGTGTGTTCTGGACAAATTCATTTTCATATCAAACCAAACAAAAGCAGGCTAAATCAGGAAGGTAAATAGGCCAGGAAGCAGACTGAGCGGGTGGGGAGAGATGGGGGCCAAGAGGGGCCAGCTCAGGCCCGGAGATCCTCGGGGAAGCTGGGCGGGTGGTGAGCAGGTGGCCTCATTTCTGCTTGGGTCTTGGTGTTCTCACCTGAGAGGTGCGGACGTGCGGCGCTGCCCTGCCGAGACGGCGGGCAGGACACCAAGCTAGGGATGTGTCCCACCCACGGCACTGTCCTGTCCCAGCCGGCCTGCGTCCTTCTTGGATCATCCACAGCCTGGGGTTATCTACACATCCTCTGCAGTGTCCCTCTCCTGTGGAGACAGCCCGAGCCTGGCACTGAACCATCTTACAGAAGGACGCACTGCTGTTGGCAGTGAGTGGGCTTTTTGTCAACACTGCCAGCCAGACACTGAAGGGCCTGGCCCCTCCTGGCTGGAAAGTACATGTGCACGACCAGAGTGAGAGGGACAGGAAAACCCTCAGAGGGGAGAATGGGGGAGGGTGGCTGGAGCCTTAGCATAGTTGGGGCAGGGTCCCTAGAGGCTCAGACACAGCTTTTGCTCTAAGGAAGACCCTGGACTGCCGTGGGCTCACACCCCTGCCTCCAGTCTTGATCCAAGTCTTGATTTGAGAAGCAGACAAAGCAGACAGAGGGGAGAAGCAGGGAGCAGCCTTTCTAGGGCCCAAGTTGGGGACTCTGCTACTGCTTTGGTGGTGCCCTCAAGCCCACCCTTCTTACCTAGCCTCAGGGTCCTCATTTTTAAATGAGTGTAGCAGCTGACGTCATCATCCCTGGCCCCAGGTTCTGTTAGGAGTACCAGATATATGACAAATAGCCTTGTGCTATAAATTGCCAACAATGGGAAATTGGACATCCAGCCATAGAGAACTCTTAGGATAGTCTTCACTGGCTTTTTTGAAATTGAAATCTATTCTGTGATAAAAAGTTGACTGAAGGGGCTGGGGAGATAGCTCCGAGGCACAAGTGCCTGCTGGGCAAGTGCAAGGTCGTGAGTTCGAACCCTGGTCCCACAAAAAAAAAAAAAAAGTTGACTGAAAGCACCCCTTTCTGCTACCAAACCCTCCCTTCTCCCCAGACTCCCAGAAAGGTGGCCCCCTTCATTTCTGGCCTCTGTCCTGTGTCTAACTTTGCTTCTGACACAGACTGGGTAAGGTTGCCCCAAAACTTGTGGGCATGTGTGCTCACGATCCACCCCTTCTGTTTGGTTGCCACAGCATACACCACCAGGGAGGAGGCCTGGTGGTGAGAACTGGGGCCCCTGACAGCGTGGCCCCGCTGAGCACATGGCTTTGTCTCTCCAAGCCTCTGCTTTATGTGGAAATAAAATGAGAAATGGCGTTGAGCACCCAGCAAAGCCCTAAGCCTTAACTGGAGGCCCTGAGCCTTCCTCGTGGTGGGCTTCAGCCCTGGGCGCTGAACCGCGCTTCATGCTCTGTGCTCCTCTCCTTTTGCCCAGTGTGGGGAGGGGTACCAAAGGGCTCAGCCTCGGTTTTCTGACAGCCATGACCAGACCATCCCTGAGGGGGGAGAAACAGCATAGAACCTATCCTGGGTTTTCATGGAGCAACTGGAATATTGCCAGGCCCCACCCTGCTTTCCTGGCCACCCGCTTCCTTCCTCCCACAGGTTGGCTCCTTTATTTCTCCCCCACCCCTGGGGGGGGGTTCCAGGTCTTGGGAAGTAGCCTTGAACTTGGAGGTGGACTGTCACCCTCCCAGAGGCCATGATAAACCCAGCTGATGCAAGAAAAGCATGAGCCAGACCAGCTCAGATGGTGCCAGCTGGGAGGCAGATAGCAGAGCTGAGCAATGGCAGCGTGTGGGCAAGTGCTGGCCAGAGGGAGGCTGCTTTGAGGCCGGGCAGAGGAGGCCGCATTAGGCCTGTGCCCTGCACCTGAGCACGGGGAGGGAATCCCTGCGCACGTGTGAGGACAGATCAGTTGGTCAGACGAGCAGGAAGAGGCCCAGGAGTCCCCGAGGCTGCCCCATCTGGTCCTGGAAGGAAGTTCCAATTTTCCTCAAAGCCTGGTGGAAAGCATAGGTAGGTGCTGTGGGTTTTTGATTCTTGCTGTAAAATATACATTGGATAACATAACATTTAACATTTTAACCGCTAGCATGCATCCTGCGGCTTGAAATGCATTCACTTGGTGCAGCCTTCACCCCCATCTATCTCCAGAGCACTGTGGGGCGCCCAGAACTGAATCTCTACTCCCCTTGGAAGTCCGTCCCTCTCTTTTCCTCCCAGCCCCTGGCCACGCCTCCTTCTCTTTAGGTCTCTACAGGTTTGGCTTTTCAAGGGACCTCAAGTAAGCAAATGTGATCATAGTGGTCATCCTGTGACAGGGTTATTTCGCTGAGCACAAAGTGCTCAAGGTTCACACAGGACGGCCACTTACGACAGGATTCCCTCCCTTGGAAAGGCTGAGTAGTATACATTGTGTGTCCGGGCTGCATTGCACTACCTATTCAGCTGTCAGTGAATGCATGGGTCGCCTTCGCCTCTTGGCTCTCATAATGATGTCGCTGTCCACATGGGTATGCAAGTATCTCTTTCTGAGACTCAGCCTCTGGTTCTTTTGGGTCCACACCCAGGGGTTGGACTGCTGGGTCACATAGCACTTGAGAGTGTTTGGAGAAGGGGAGAGAACTGGGTCTGTTTGCTTTTGAAAGATCTCTTCCTGGCTGGTGGGGGACAGTGGATGTATAAGTGGGGGTAGGGGACCCAGGCAGCAGGTGTCATCCCGGTAAAAGGTGACAGGGAAGCCGGAGAAATGGGTGGCTTTGGGCTGTGCTTTAGTGGAAGGGGCCTGAAGGAGACAGGGGACTGAGGCAGTGTCACAGACTCAGAGCCCAGCACAAGGTGAGGGGCACTGCACTATTTTTATGAGTCCGAGCTTCATACCCCCGATTCCGTTATGATCAACTCATACACCTAATATGAAAAAATTTTCTCCCACTAACCCTTGCACTATGTATATGACACATCTCAATACCAATCTTCCTGTCCAGTATCCCCCCTCAATCAATCTAGAAATATGTCTGAAAATAGTTACTTTGATAGGCAGCACATGCTCCTCAGGGGGAGGCCTGTAGGTGGCTGAGAGCAGAGTTCATGAGAATCGAGTCGGGGTTAGAAGTTGCTCTTGGGCTGTGTGTTCATTTCCCAGGGCTGCAGTACACAAAGTACCATCAGTCAGGTGATGTAAAGTGCCAGAAATATACTATCTCCCAATTCCGAAGACCCGGCTTGTGAACACAAAGCCTCAGCCAGCCCTTTCCACCTTTGAGACTCCTGGCAGAATCCTCCTGCCTTGAGTGAAAATCACGGGGGCTGGGCATCCCTTGGCTCCCCCTGAGCCCCCTGAGCCCCTCCCCCCACCCCACCTGTACCTTCAGGACCTCAACCTGCAGGGACCCTGTTTCCAGTACAGTCACCTCCCAGGCATGGGGGAAAGCTGCGTGCAACTTGTCTGTCTTTCAGTGGAACTTAGTTCAACCCACAACGGCTCCCACCCATGCCAGACATTTCCTGAGCCTGGTGCTATGTCCCCTGCTGTCATCAGAGCCCCTGGGCCTGGGCCCTGCCGTTTGTCCGGGCCCCTCCCACTCGCAGTTTGCAGCCCTGGCCTCTCCTCTCCCCAGGAGTTCCCCCAGCAGGCTCCCCGACCCCCTCCCCGCCTGGCTCGGCAGATCTGGTTGACTGCCGCTAAAAGCTTAATCTCCTGCCTCCCACTGCCTGTGCCGCCCGCCTGCCTGGCCTCCCTCACCTCCCTCCACCTTCCTCCACCTCCTCACCTTCCTTTGATGACAAACCAGTGGTTTCTCTTGCTCTCCTCTTCCGGTTAGTTTTCTTCTTGAAGGGACCAGCACAGCCTGCCCAGTGAAGCAAATTTCAAGTGACAAAGAAGTGTTCCTAAGGCTTATCCTTAGTTCCTTGGGAAATGTAGGGGGCAGAGCTGGGTGTAAACTGATTCCTCTCCTCTTGGGGGGTCCTAAGGAGCCAAGACAGACAAGCATTATTCGGCTCTGGGCTCTGGACTGTGGTGACCACCTAACCTGCCCTCTCTCTGGCCCTCTTCCTCTTGGAAGGAGGAACAAGCAGTCAGAACATTCCATGGAGGGCAGAGGAGGTCAGAGTGCCAGAGGAACAGAAATCAAGTCCCCTGCAGGTTAGAACAGCATCAGGGTGGCCAGAGCCCTGGCTGGAGTGTCCACAAGCCTGGAACCTGGCCCCACTCTGCTCCTACCTGAACCCTCATCCAGATCTTGGGGATCCCCAAGCAAGGTCCTCCTCAACCTTTAAGACTGAGAAGAGGTGCTGGTGTACAGAGGAGGTAAATCAACCTCACCTCCGGCCTAGCGCTCTCTCTCATCCAATATGGCACAGCTTGACGTTTCAGGATCTCATTTTCCCACCAGCTTCCCCGAGGGGATGCCAGTGTGGGCAGAACACAGCAAGAGCACACTTGGAGGCCAGAAAGCAGGTCACCCCTTCGTGTACTGTTGTGTGGACACGTAGCTATCCTTGAGAAGTTTAGACCCAGAATCCTGGGGTAGGGCCCCAAGGCCTAGCATTACATGATGAGGTTCTAGCAAAGAACCCTGAGTGGTCCATTTTAAAGAGGCCAGGAGACCAGGACAGGAGAGGGGGCTGGCGCAGGGTACACATAGCAGAGGAGCCCTGAGGGTTCTGGTGGAACTGCTGCAGAATGGGTTTGGCTGATGATGGCTATTCAGCTCTTTGACCTAGGGAAGCTGCACAGCCCTTCTTGCCATGCCCTATAAAATGGGCATCATCGCAGTACCCACTAGAGACTAGGCCATCTGGTTGGTTTTAGAGTCCAGCTCTAACTGCAAACGTTCACCAAGCCCTTCTGGCCACACCTAGTGTCCCGAAAACCACATCCCCAGGAGTGACCAGTCTCTGTCTGCCCAAGGTCGGCCATCTGCAGAATGCGAGCGGAGGGGTCCTGAAGAGTCAGCTAGCTGTGTGCCGTGAGCCGGGGAGGGCCTCCTCTCTCCCCCTTTGGCCACGGAGTTTGTGAAACGAGAATCGAGAATCGGTGTGTTCTTTTGTTTTTCCTCCAGCCCCACTCACCCGTTCCTCTTGTAGGAAGAGCTCAGGTGCAAACAGCAGAGCAGAGCCAGGTGAGCACAGGGTACAGACAAGTTCTCACACCAGGAGCCACTTGAGAAGAGCATGGCACTGCTTAGGGGGCCTGTTCCCGACTATGGTTCTGTTTCTCTGTATTCTTCTGTTCCCAGGCGGTACACATTCTCGCTCTCTCAGGCTCTTTCTGCTGCAGCGAGCTCCCCACCCCCCAAAATCTGCTCTCTCAGCCCCTGTCGGGGTACAGGGCCCATCCCTCATCCCTCTGCACCCAGCCTTCCCTTCCATTAGCAGATCTGGAGCCCAATGAAAGGCGCCCTGTGGATCGGGCCAATAGGTCCCACTCTGGGAGATAAAAGCATGGGGGGTGGGAGCAAAGTGGGGATAGAAGGCAGGCAGGTGGTGGGCAGGGCTAGGAGGGTGAGAAACCCGGTTCTGAAAGGGCCCAGAGCGAATCTGACAGATTGAAAATCTGCTTTGATGGCCTCTCCGTTTATCTCCCTCCTTAACAGACAGTGTCCACTTGGCAGGGGTGAGGGGCACAGGGCAGGAGCCTGGCCGGGCTCCAAGCTTGATTTCTCTGGGCTTATGATCCATCGTCTTTTTGCATAAAAAAGGATTAATGTCTGCTGCTGAGTATTAGCCTAGCACCAGGCACACTTGTGTGCACACACACTTGTGAACACACACACACACTCAGGCGTCGTTATGGTGAGCAACAGGTATGACCCAGCACCGTGCTTAGACCCTTCCTTGCTATGCTGAGACCTTTGGGGTGGAGAGGAGCACTCCTGTGCCCCAGATTTCACTCTGACCCTCATAGCTGCTTGGAAAAAGGTATCTTCATTTCCATTATATAATATTGTTCCCAGAGGGGAGGCTGATCCCATTAGGGGGATTAATTGCTCAGAAGACCTAGAGATTAGAACCTCAGCTGGTGGTCCACAGAGGCTCAGAGGGGGCAGGGTCCTCCTTGTCCACTCCATCTGCACCCCACCCCATGTAAAAGAGCCCTCCAGTGGCACCCTGTCACCTGCCCAGTAGGTCCAGAAAGAAACCAGTTTGGTGAGGCTGAGGCCCCCTTTGTTTGCCTACACCAGGGCCATCCATGTGCCTTAGAAAGAGAGTAGTGACAGGTCCAGGGAGGGTTTCTGCCACTTCTGGGGCCACACCTAACTGCCTGGGAAGTCCCTCCTTTCAGGTTCCACCTAACCTACCCTCCTTCATCCCCAGGTTTTGGCACACCTAGCACGTGACAGAGAGACAGAGGGACCCCAGGTGGTCCGGAGAGGAGAGGAGTGGAAACCGAGTCTCACCCAAGGCTCAGGACCATCTCTTAACTCCAGGTGAAGTTTCTTGCAGAGGCCAAGAAGCACCTCTCCTGCCCTAGCACCTGAGTCTGCCACAGCCCAGAGGGAGGAGCTGTTGTCAGCCTTCCAACCTGGCAGCCTTTGGCTGACTGGCTGTCCTTCTAGGCCAGTGACTCTCGAAATGTGGTCCCTAAACCCGTGGCAAGAGCACTGCCACGGGAAATTTGCTAGAAATGTAGATTCTCAAGCCCCACCTGCTAAACGGGAGTTGGGAGGGAGATGCCAAGTAGCTGTGTGGGGACAAGCCCTCCGGGACTCTGACTTGGGGCTGGATGGGAAGTCAAGCAGTGGAGCCCAGGCCTGCTCTGCCCACGAGCTCCATGGGGCAGGGATGGGGCTCATGTTCCAGGAAGGGCAAAGAGCGTAGAGCTTGGTAAGAAGGGCGAGGTGAGCAGAGAGGTGCCCAGCTGGTGTGGAGGCAGGCGGGGATTCCAGAGAAAAGATGCTTGGTGAGTGACTGCTGCCCTTGCTTGGGTGACAGGCAGTTGTCAGCCTGCAGTGCCCTGCTACTCCCAGTCCATGTTCCCTAATGTCCCATTGATTGACCGTGGTAGGAGCCCGGGAAATTGGCAGGCCCAGCCTGTCCCTGTCTCCTCCTTGACAGCAGGTGGTGAGTGCCACAGTTTCCAGCCTGGGCCACGCAGGGGAAGGGTACTACACGCCTTCTCCAGCAGGCAGCCAGCTGCAGCGTGCTGGGCCCACCACCCGTGCCACATTGCATAGCAGGGAAGGAGCTAGAACTTGACTTTCCCATCTCCTTCGTCCCCACAGCAGCACCATGAGGATGGGTGTGGACATCCTCGTTTTACAGAGGAACGCACAATCTCCGAGAGGCAGTGTGGCATGCCCTGCACCACACATCAAGTATGTGGCAGAGGGTATTGAAGGGTGGCAGCATCAACTCCTGCGGCCTTCCTTTTCATGGCTGAGCAGAGACATGCACTACCCATGTGCAAAGGAGGGCTCCAGGGGCTCCATGCTCCCCTGAGCTTTGCTCTCCTGCTCAGACATGCGGGGCTTGGGGGCTTCTCCTGGGTTGCCACTGAGTGAGAAGCACAGAAAGGCGAGGTTCCACGCCACTGCCCCGGGTTCTGGCTGCCCTGGAGGCTTCCCAGGAGCTGCCCGGTTCTTCCTGGAACTGCACACCAGGGCGCCTCATGGGACCGCCCACGTCTCCCTTCCCCTGGCTCCTTCGACCTGCCTGGCAGCTGGCTGACCTCCACATCCCCAAGGGGAGGCCCAGAAGACACAGCGGGGGCCCAGGGAGCCGGCCCTGCAGCCACAGCCTAATTAGAAGAAGGGAACCTTGGGTAATGGCAGCCGCTCTGCCTGAGATGAGAGGGAGGGAGGTCAGGGCCTGGGTGGCCCCTCTCCCAGCTGTCATGAAATGGATGGTTTCAGTGCACACGCAGTCACACCTCCTCACCCCTGCCAGCTCCTCTGCCCGAGCTCCTGCAGAGCTTCCTTGCTGCCCTCTCTCTGCCCAAGGCCTCTGCCTGCTGCTCCCTTCCTCTCCTGCCCCCTCCTGTATGACTTTACCCCTGTCCTTCTCAGCCCTGTCTCTTTCCTCCCACAGGCCACTGAGTGCTCCATCCAGTGCCTCAAAACCTTCCCTGGTGTCAGCCCTGACCCCTTTAGCAAGACCCTCTACCTAAAATATTCATGCCTAGAGCCCTGGGCTGGAGATTCAGCTACATCTTCCTCCACCAAACCATGGGCAGCTCTGTGTCTCGATGCTCACTAGTTATTTAATTGATCTCCCTTCCCCCCTCCCCGACGACACACCTTCTGCTCTCTTCATTCATTCAGC
Source organism: Myocastor coypus (assembly GCA_004027025.1). Classification (NCBI taxonomy): domain Eukaryota; kingdom Metazoa; phylum Chordata; class Mammalia; order Rodentia; family Myocastoridae; genus Myocastor; species Myocastor coypus. Next base: position 138,736 of record PVJA010000412.1, read on the forward strand.
CAGAACATTCTGAGTCTTTACTAGGCGCTGTGTGCTGCCCTGTTCTGAGAGCACTGAGTAGAATAACAGGCAGCCCTGGCCTTCCCAGAGCTTGTAGGAAAGCAAGCGGGAGGAGGAGAAGGAGGAGGAGGAGGAGAAGGAGGAGGAGGAGGAGAAGGAGGAGGAGGAGGAGGAGGGGCAGTGAGCCGACAGGGTAGGAGCAGGATGGCGCCTTGGCTTCAAGCAGAGGTGCAGATGTTGCCCGAATCACTGTGCTCTTCCCACCGCCCAGTTGTGTTTGGAAAGTGATGAATTTCAGCACCAGCTAATTAGTCTCTAATTAGCAAGTGGAGTGTAAACAATCACAACAGATGGGGGAGAAAAGGCATTAGCAATAATGACCCTTCTTTGGGGGCAGAGTCTCCAAGACAGGCACTTCTTGATGGAGCCAGAGGGCGGTTGGAGGAATAGCTGAGATCCCGGTTCTGCAGGAAAGCTCTGGTTCCTGCCAGAGCGCTCTCCTCAGTGTTCCCACAGGGAGCGGGACATGCGTCTCCTCCAGGTTGGGGCATTCCTGACACATCCGTACTGGGCATGGCCTAAGCAGTAGCCTAGAGCACCTTGGTAAGTGAGTTTTGCAGGTGGAGAGGATTTGACCATGGCAGTGGGATGATTCGGAATCAAGCCAGTGTGTCCTCCCCTTTGTAGGGTCCTTGAGCTTGTCCTAGACTTAAGGTGCCCCAGATATTTGTCCTCCTGCTGGAGACACAATACTGTACCACTGGCCACTGCCCAGGGACTAGACAAACTGCCAGAGGTGGGCTCACCTGTGGGGGAGGTGTTGCCCCTCCAGGCCTGACAACCTCCCCTTGAAGCCAGCCAAGTGAACAGGCCAGTTGGCCCTCGGGCCTTTGAGCACGCTCTGGCTCCCAGCCTGCTGGCATTCTTAGCTACAGGGCCTGGGATGCTGAGGAACTGGGCTGAGAGGTAGTGTCAGACCTGTCCCCTTCAGCATGGACCAAAGGAAAGCAACACCAACAAGGGGACTTCCCTGGGCCTTGTGCAGCAGAGCAGTCCCGCAGCACCCAAGGCTTCCCTGGAGGCCTGGAGCACAGGCTCAGAGGAGGCGTGTACAGACAAGCCTGCAGGGAGGTGGCCAGGAGGACCAGAGATGGAACCAGAGCCCAGCGCAGAAGAGAAGGCCCCTCGGTGCTCCCATTTGTCCTTATTCAGTGCCTTGCTTAAGGGCCTGTCAGGGCCAAGCACCATGAAGCGCTCACGGTCTGTGCTCTGTCCCCTGTCGCTGGAGAGGCTGTGACTGAGGAAGTCATGTCTAACTGTCCTCCCTGGCCAGGTCCCCGCTTTGGTCCAGGACTGTAGCCACAGAGACATGAGCTTTCTTTCTCCTCTGAAAAGTAGCAGAGCCAAGCTCCACGCCCCGTCTCTGATGGGACAAGAGAGATTCCTTCCCTCCCACCCCGTTTCCTTGGAAAAATTGCCCCTTTGCAGCTGCCATTACAGGCCTAATTAACAGGCTTGTTTGTCTCATCAGCCTGGCAGTCGGCGTTGGTAGGAAGGGCAATTTCATTGTCTGGCAACGTGATCACGGCCCTGGCAACTTGTTAGCTAAATTGGTCGCATCCGCTCTGGTTCCTGGAGGAAACACGCGTCTCTCCAAAGGACGATGCTCTCAGCTGCCTTAGTCCCCACCACCTGGTGCGGTTGGCAGCTCCCCTCTCCCATTGGGAGAACGGATTTCATTCTAGGGCTGGGCAGAGTGTGGTGGAGTCATTCAGCAGTCACACAATGAGGGCCGACTCTGTGGCAGGCACAAGGCAAGGCCGAGGGTAGGTACAGACGGTGCTGAAGTCTAAGCCAGGCTTGCTCAGCCTCAGCTCTGTTGACATCTGTTCAGGTCATTCTTTGATTGTAGCACTGTCCTGTGAAGTACAGGATGTTTAATAGCATCTTTAGGGGCTGGGGAGATAGCTTGGTAGTCTAAGTGCCTGCCTAGCAAGTGGAAGAACTGGGTTTGATCCCTGGTACCGCATGCTGTGCTGGCCCCCAAACCCTGGGCAAGCTGTACTGGCCCTGAAATCAGTTGTGGTGGTACATGCCTGTAATCCCAGTGCTGGAGAGGCTGAGACAGGAGGGACACTACGAGTCCAAGCTACATAGTGAGACCCTGTACCAAATAAATAAATAATTTTTTAAATAGCATCCCTGGTCTCTGCCTACAAAATGTTAATAACAAACTCTCACCTCAAGTTGTGATAACCAAAAACACCTGTACATATTGCCAGGGTCTTCTGAGTGGGGTCATAGGGTCAGGAAGAAGTATAAGACAGACAGAGAGAGAGAGAGGGAGAGAGAGAGACAGAGATAGACAGAGACAGAGAGAGAAAGGCACAAAGAAATGACTGTTATGAGACATGACAGAGGTGATCATACATGATGACACACATCCTCCTTCATGGGGCTGGAGCAGCAGTGTCCAGGAAGATCAGTGAGTGCATCCAATAAGGTAGTAGCAAAGGCCAGGGGGAAGGCCACGTGCTGTGGTAGGAAAACACATGCTGTTGAGTTCTTCCAATTGACCATTGACTAGGCTTTCCAGAACCTCCTCCACAGGTCCGTTTCACTGAAACAGGGCCATGGGTTCCTTATTAAAGAAGCCTTTTATCCTCGGTGCCATGGGGTACCGCGAAGGGATGTGAGCAGGAAGCACATGGTTTGAAATCCCTTTCCTTAAGCAGCTTGAGCCAGTGATGGCTGGCAGGAGGTCTGCAAAGGCCTGGCAAATGGAAACCAGATCAGAGATGAAGAAGATGGTGTGGAGTAGCTTGCCAGGATAAGCGGTGTTTAGGAGGCAAATGCGGAAGGATTAATGTATTAGTTCAAAAAATATTTCACAACTGCCAACCGCGGGCTGGGTGCCATACTAAGTGTTAGGGCTAGAACTGGTGTCACACTCTGTAACAAGCTTGTGGCCTGGCTAGACAGTGGTGATTGAGGTCCGGGAGGGAAGGGAAGGAAGGAGAAAAGCCGCTGCTGTTTCAGGCTTGGGTGACGGAGCCAACAGGGTCACTAACTATATTAGGGAGTCAAGGGGCTCCGCACGTTTGCAGAGACCTGAGCTCAGCTTTGGATATTTTGAACTTTTGAACACAAAGATCATCAAAATATCCTTGACTTATTCAGGCAAGAAATGAGAGTTTAAAATCTGAAAGAAATGAGCATCTGCACAGGAGACGAAACCAGAACAGGGGATGTTCTCTTCAAGGGAAAACAGTGGGAAGGAAAACCAGCAGAGCACAAAGCTGGAAACTCCAGCATTTCAGAGCCCAAGGAGGAAAGAGACCAAAGCAGGAAGGATGAGGCGGGAGAAGACTAGGGGAGGCCACATCTGGGGGTGGCCTACTTATTGGCAGAGTCCCAAATGGGTACAGGATGCCCACGACAGGAGGTAGAGTGCGTCTGTATGTGCGTCGCTTCTGGGCTTGCTCCTTCCGGTCCAGTCACCATAAGGCTTTCCCACTAATGACCTTCTCCTATCCCAGTCGCCTCCCGAAGCCCCCTGCCTCTGAACACCACCACTGAGTGGATTTTCCACCCTCTTAATACCCTACCACAGGGATTCAACTCCAACATGACTTTCAGGGGGACAGACGCTATTCAAACCATAGCATGGTGGCCTGACGCTTGGGAAGACCATCCGGGGGGAAAGCCATGGCCAGTTTGAGAGCATGACTGTGTCACAGCAGGCAGAGGGTGGTGCCATCGGATACTACAGCTTCCCTGCAACCAACTCAAGGCCCCAGTCCTGCTCCGGCTCAGCCCAGCTTACAACCCCTTTCATCCACCCACAGGGCTGATGATATTCCATGGATCCCAGAGAAAGGAATGTCACGAATGGGTACAAGGGATGAAACAAGAGGAGGAAGGAAACTTGGTCTTCCTCCCTCTTCAAGGTTTAGTTGTAGCTGGGAAGTAGGGTGGGGAAGGCCCGTTTGGTCCCGCTGCCCCGCATCCACCTAGAACTTCACGTGGCCCCAGAGGGCCAAGGGGAATGGATCCAGGATGGAGTCATCTCTTCCACCACCTTATCAACTGTGCTTGCTTCCTGTGATTGCTGTAGCAGATTGCCATAAACTGCATGGATTAAAGAACAGAAAGATGTTATCTTACAGCGCTGGAGCACAAAAGCTGAGTACCAAGGTGCCAACCAAGTTGGATCCTTCAGAAATCGCTATGGGAAAACCCATCTTACGCTTCCCACTTGGCTTCCAGGACTTGCTGCAGCCTGATGTTTTCAGGCCCGCGGGTGCATCATCAGTCCAGCCTCCGTCCCCAGGTGGTCTTCTCCCCATGTATCTGTGTCTTTTCATGACCTTCTCATAAGGACACTCATCGTGCAGCTAAAGGCCCATCTTAGCCTGGTATGACTTGGTCTCAGTTAATTACACCCATCAAGGCCCTCTCTCCAATCATGTTCTGAGGTGCCAGGTAGACGTGAGTTTGGGGGAGACCTGTGCAGCCTATACCCAGCCCCGCCTTGGCTCTGATCTAAGCTCCCTGTGCCCACTTCCTAGCCTGGCCTGTCTGCCTCTCATCCCACTTTCCATGCTGATGCCACCTCTGCTACTTATAAGTGTGAAAAATCAAGGCACAAAGACACTAGGTGGACTGCCCAAAGTTTCCCCGACTCACTTCGGTGGAGACAAAGCCCAAGTGAAATCTCTCTGCCCTCCAGCCTGGTCTCTCCCCATTCCCCCTGCACCTTAGAAGCCTGCATCCTTGTTACTCATGGCAGGGTTCCCTGGTTCCTTCTCAGAAATGCTTCTTGCTACAAGCGTTAGCCTGTTCCGCAGAACCCATCTTTCTTCTAGACAGGGGAATCTTTCCCCAGAATGACTCAAAACAAAGCAAAATCTCCAAAAGGAAGTGTTTGCAGGAGGCCCAAATGATTACAATTGTAGAAGAGGACTCAGGCAAGAGAATCGAGATGGGAAAGGGTAGAAGCCCCATGAGAATCACCAGCAGGAGCCTTAGAAGTTGCTACAAGTCCAGGGACACCCAAGAAGGCAACAATGGGGGACAAGGCTGCTTTCCTGGGTCTTCCCACCTGTGTCAGTGCTGCAGTCCAAAGGGCAGTAGATGTATTGATTGGCCCATCATTTATCTGTGACTGGGGATGGCCAGGAGGACTCTCTGCACTCCCTTCTTCTCACCTAGAAATCAAGCTTTGACCTTTGGGGGCGGGGGGTAAAGTTAGCTCGAGCAATTGACCGCAGAGAGATGGATCACTGCTCGTGAGATTCGCCCTGGGCTGTCGGCGTCGACAGGAGTGGCAGCATGATGGAGGGCTGGAGAGAGCACAAGGCTAGCAGCCCTGCTGGCTTGCTCTGGCCTTGGCAAGATGGCAGCTGTCCTTGAGACCGGCAAGAGCCAAAGACTTGGCCAGATTGGAGCGTGGGCCTCCTCCCCTGGAGCTCCCTTACCATGGGGGGAGGGGTAGTTTTGGTCCACTGCACACTCCCATCCACCATCAAGTGCGGCTGCCTCTGCTGTGGGCCAGAAAGTGACAGGGCCACCTGTCCTCCCACATGGGGCTGGCCAACCTCCACTACAGAGCTCAGGTAACCCTTTGCTCTGTAGCAGCTGATCACCTTGGGTTTTTATTATTATAGCGGTGCCAACTGGCAGTCCCCACCCTCAGGCAACCTCTGCACTCCAGTCCTAACAACACGCCTTCTCATTTCTCCCTCCTAAGCGCACGTAATCCCATGGTGCTTGTCCCTGTTACTGCCAGTGTCCAGCGAAGCCACCGGTTCTGTCCTTGGCATCATCTTTTTCTGTACAAGGAAATATTTTCCCCAAATGACTGAAAAGAAAGCCCAGCTCTGAAAACTCGTTTCGACCTGGGAGATCATCTCTGCCCCGGGCTCCCCTGGGCCTCTTGGCATCGCCTCTTACCTCCTTCTGCCCCACCATCCTGTCCTTCTGCGCTGCTAGAGGAAGGAGCTAAGACATTCGTCAGTCTCCTCCCCGGCCTCTGTGGTTCTTGGCTAGAGCCCTGACCCTGGACACAACTCACTGAGAAGCCTGGGCTCAGGGATTGTGCCTCCTCCCCATCCCACCTCACTTTCTCTTTCCCTTCTCTACTGAGGCCCCAGTCGCAAGGACTCCCTTCCAGCTCTGACCAGGGTGTGAATGGGCCAGGCCATCTGTCACCTCAGACTCTGACCTGTTCTTCCCTCTCTGCCCTGAATCCTGTCTGCCTGTTCTTCCCCTGGCCACAGCCCTGGCTTAAATGTCACCATTTGGGGAGGTGACCACTGTGTGTTGTGTGTCCCCACGGCCCTCACACACACACATTGGCTCTTGCAGGCGCTTACACCTGTGTGTCCTGGCAAATGCTAAGCTCAGTACACTTACACACTACACCCTCTCATCTCCCATTTAATCAATGAGCAAGTGACTCGCGCATCATCACCCCTTTGTGGAGCTGCCCTGACCACCCCACCGATCCTGAGTGGCCCTACACTGCCTGCTGTGCCCACCTCCCCACTCTGTAGACTCCTGTCTCTGCAGCCAGCTGGCCATGGCTTCTGCCTCTTTGTGTTCCCAGAGCCGTCCACGGCTGGTATGTGCCGTGCACCAGGCCCGTAAGACAAGTCACGACCTGGAGGTCCCCTGTGCTAAGAAGTGGGGGACCCTCATTCTGTCCTCACCAAAGGTCACTCAGAACTATCCCTGACTCCTCATCTCCTTCATGAACAAGTTGGATTCTCCTTGGAGGCTGGGGCAGGAAGGCGCGGCGAGGGGGGGGGGTGCATACAGAGATGGAGGCCTCAGCAAGTGGAGAGCCTGGGTTGCCACCTCAGTGAGCCCTGGGTGGTCTCCCCACTGCGCCCAAGGTGCTCTCCGAGGCTCTTAGTTCAGTTTGTGGACACTCTTTTCACCATCCATTCATTCACAACCCAGAAACTGCACTAGACGCTGTACCTGCATTTGCTCCCAGAAAGCAGCTCTGATTCCTCCCCCATCCTCCTCTGCTCCAGTGAGGAACCGAGCTGGAGGAAGTAACAGGATTTCCAGGGTCATGCTGGGTTTGGACCCTCTTCTCCCCACCCAGATTGCCCTTACGGCCGATGTGCCAGCCCCACCTTGTCCCCCAGTAAAGTCCCTCTCTCACGCCCTCTAACCCTACCATGCCAAGATACCAGGGTCATCAGTGTCTCTTGCCCCCTTCTCCCTGCAGGTCTTCCTGACTGCCCTGCCTGCTTCATACCCTACTTTCCCTTCGGGACTCTGCTTAGGGACACCTTCCCTGATGGCCTTGCTGTCCAGATTGCCCCCATATGCCCAGGAGCCCCCGAAGGCTGCAGTGTCCCCTTTGCCCACTATGAGGTCTCCTGGCACATAGGAGGTGCTCAGACAGTGCTTGCTGAAGGAGTCTGCGGGCTGTGAGTGAGTGAGTGGACGGAGGGTGTGCTGTGCGCTTCTGCACCAAGCAAGAGCTCTAGGAGTCTAGGGGCAAGGCAAGCAGCTATGCAGAAGGCAGTGAGAGCAGAGGGAGTAATTTCCAGGATGGGGAGCGGCTCCTTCAGGGAGTGAAGGAGGGAGGCAGGGCTGTGGAGGGAAGACCCCCACCACACCGCCTCTCTCTCCACCTCAGCGTCTTGCGAGGCCCCGCCCACTCACCCGAGGCCCCGCCCAACGCGCTTGAGGCCCCACTCTGCTGCTCCATCCCGTCTTCTCAGTCTTCTCATTCATCGTGTTGACAGCCTCACGCGGGGCTTTTTTGGGCCACATGTTTTAGCCCTTGTCACCAGCCAAACAGCCCCATTATATTAATTTATCGTCCTTTCCGGTAACTTGTAGCCTTCCTGTAAACTCTCCCTTTCCTACGCTGGGGTTGTCCACTGCCAAACCAAGAGCCCGTGTGGCCTGCCCTCCTGCCTCCGAGGCCGAAGCCAGGCTGAACAGGAGCAGAAGTCTGTAGGGTCCTGATGACTCGGCGCATGAGGCCATTCTGGGGCTGCCTCTCCCGTCTGTTCTCATGGGGATTGTGGTGCTGTGAAAAGATACACTGCTTCTGGCTTCTCTGTCAAGTGCCATCTGTCACATGCCTGGGGAGGGCTGGCAGGGCTGAGGTGGTGGTGACCTACAGGAGAGCAAGGTCCAGGGAAAGAGCCTGGCTGACAGTCACACAGTGCAGGAGATGGGGGTCTCTTGACAGCCACCCCGGCGCCAGTCACACCAAGAAGATGATGGTTTGTCCCCTCCTGGTCTCCAGCCTAGCCTTTCCCAAGTGACCCCAGGCCAGCTCATGCCCTTAAAAACCACATGGAAGCAACTAGAAGAAGCAAAGTCCTCCTTGGGGCGTGCTCAGACTTCATATTTGGTGGCAGGCAGAGCAGCTAGAGGCGGCTTTGTTGCCTTGTCCCTTTAGTGGCAGGAGCTTTGGAGACAAACAGTGCTGTGGGTCCATCCCGTGGCCCACACTGGCCATCTGTGCAGCCTGGGGTCTGCCACTGCTTTTCTCTGAGGATCATTGTTCTCATCTGTGCAATGGGACAGTCCCACAGCCTAAAACCACTGAGCTCTCTCGGCCACGGACAAAAGCCCTGGCAATATGAGACTGTGGCTGGGAGCCTCACCGCCAGCCCATCCCAGAGCAGGCAGGCAGTGTGCAATGCCCACATCACTCTCTCTCTGGACAGAGATGACTGACAGAAAGGAGGAGTACGGGAATGCTTCATTCACCTCCTGAGCCAGACCCCACCAGGAAGGGCAGGGCAGGGCTTAGGTTCTGGGAAACAGGAAGAAGACAGAAAGCAGGGGACCGCGTGTGGGTGAGCAGGGACTGGAGGACCCGCTTCTCTCCTTCCCAGAAAGGCTCGGCTTCTGGAGAATGAATTGGAAATGGCCTATGATGCAGGGCCATCCATCACACCAGTGCCTCCTGCCAACATGCCAATCCTGCTGCTGCGGGCTCCCTGCCATGAAGCATGCATCAGTCATAATTAGCTGAGTTCAGGGCCCGCTGCAGAATGGATGGCACCGTGTGACCAGAGGACAGCGAAGGAGAGGTGAGGCCCGTGGACCAAGTGACCGGCGAGGGATTGGGAACGATGGATAAGGAGAAGAGTTAGGGTGCATCACCAGACCCCAGAAAACAAGAGGGTTCCTTTCATTCATTCCTCCACTCATTGTTTACTGAGATCCACCTTTGGGTGAGAAACTAGATCAGTGACCAAGGTACAACAAAGACCAAGCTGTGTCTACTAACAGCCCAAGTCTGGGGGTGTGTAGTCTAGGAGCACTGTAGGGCTGCACTGAGGTCGTGGGCACATGAGGACCCACGGGGGTCGGGGGAACAGGGGACATCGCTTCTGCTGGGGGAGTATGGAGGAAGCCATAGAGGAAGGAAGGGGCTCCACTCAAAGTTGGCTCGTTGTTTCAGGCATAGAGAGAAGGTCAGTTTCCCAGGGTTGTCCTAGGTATACACTGCAGACTGGGTGCCTAGAAAGAATAGAAATTTCTCCTCTCCCAGATCTGGAGGGCAGTAGGCTCAATTCCAGGTGGCAGCAGGGGCCGGCAGTCTGCCATGGAGGATCTCCTTGGCTCTTCTGGTCTCGGATGCGCTGCCATCCTTGGCGATGGTGACTGCTGGGACCATGGCTGCCAGTCTCTGTCCTCATTGTCACTTGACCTTCTCCTCCTTGGACTCTCTCTGTCAGTCATACTGGATTCACCCACCACCCCAGTGACCACTTCTTAACTTGATTACGTGTGCAAAGACTGCTTCCAAATAAAGTTGCAGTCACGGGTCCCTGGGGTTAGTTCAGTATCTTTCTGAAGGACACAGTTCAGCCCCAGGCAGCCCATGATACACTTCAGAAGCACTAGCATCCCTGGGAAGGCTGCAGCGTCTCTGGAAGAAAGGGACTCTCTGCTGTCCTCCGTGCTCAGGAGCACCAGCTGTGAACCCGGACTCAGAAGAGCACAGTGGCCAACCAAGCATGATCATGCCCGCCTATGATTTCAGCACTACAGAGGCTGAGCCAGGAAGATCATTGTAAATTCAAGGGCAGCCTGAACTGCATAGAGAAACTCAGTCTCAAAAAGAGAAAGGGGGAGTGAGAGGCGGAGGGGGGAAGGAGAGGTGGAAGGAAGGAAGGAAGGAAGGAAGGAAGAAGGGAGGGACATAGAATGTCTGTATGGCTCTGATGCCCATTTTGCAGGTGGAAAATATGACATTAAGAGCCACCAAGTGAGGCAGGATGATGCCTCCGAGTACCCAGGCTCAAATCCTGTTGGGACTCCCCTACCTCAGCTTCTCCGTCTGCCAACCAGAGGTGATGGGCTGGATGAGTTTCGTAAATGCCGAGTCCTGAGAAGTGCAGTGGCTGCGGCAGCCGAGGGCACTGTGGAGCGCAGGGCATGCCAATGTCCAGCTCAGCCACTGCTGCCTCCCTCAACCCAGCTGCCAGAGGGGCAAGGACCCAGAGGCAAAACCTCAGCCCCCATCTCTGTGTGAGCCATCGCACCCCATGACGATTTTCCTGATGGAGAATCGGGCTGCTCTTCCAATAGTGTGACTCTGTGTGTCTCTCATATTCCCACATCCAGGCTGCTGCTCCAGGCTCTTTCTGAGAGGGCTGGTGTCCCTCGACTGAATCTGGGGACATGGCATTGAGTGAGGGCAGGAAGAGGAGCTGCTCAGTGGAGAAGGGGTGGCCGACCTCTCCAGCTATGTGATCAGGATCAGAGGATGTGGCAGGGGCCAGACACCACTGGTTTCCGCTGAAGCCTTGGATCCAGCCACCTTTAATGTCATACCAGCAAAGCCAGCCAAGGGCATCAGCTGGCTCCTCGGCCAGGATAAGGAATGCAGCTGCCTGCAACGGGGAGTCTGCCACTGTCCTCCGTTCCCCCACTTGCAGGCTCCATTCTGTAAATTCTCTCTGCTTCCCTATGCAGGCAGATCAGGCTGCGGCCTGGAAAAGCCACCTGCCACTGGGACAGCATTTGGGACAACCCCTCCTCTCACACTCTGCATTCTGTTAGGGCAAAGCCCACCTTTCCTAGATAAGGCTCGAGTTCCCAGAGTTGCCCGCTCAGATTTGGCCTCGGGTGATATCAGGGTTTTTTGTTTTTTACTTTATGTCATGGCTGGCTCAGCCTGCCCTGGAGGTGGGGCTGGTGCAGCATGTGTTGCCGAGGATCGAACCACAGTCCCTGTGGTTGCCTAAGCTTGCCTAAGCAAGCGCTTTAGACCACTGAGCTATCTCACCAGCCCCTGATATCAGGTTTTTTAAAGGAACAAGAAAACTAACTCATCCTGAAGCCAGAGCTGCACCAAGCCTCCTCCCGTCGTGCTAGAATGCCTCACCTCTGCAAACCTCAGTACTCCTCTCTGGAAGATGAGACCTCTGGTGGCTCCCTGTTATGGTTTCTGTACAGGTGTCCCCCCTCATGCAGTCCTGGGGCGGCTTCTGGAATTTGTGATGGATTATTGTGAGTGTGGGTGCTACACCTCCCCAGGGCAGGTGATTTGCATTCCAACGTAAGGGAAAAAGAGAAGTTAGCTGCTTAAGCTGCTGCTACTCTCTCCCTTTGCTGTTGCTCTTAGCTGCCACCATGAAACGTTGCCCTCTGCGGTGTGCCTTGGAGCCAGTGGAATATGGACTAAGACCTCTAGTAGCTGTGAACTAAATAAGCCTTGCCTTCCTTCATTTTGGGTGTCCAGTAGCGGTCTCAGCAACAAGAGAAGAGTGACTGAGACACTCGTACTGCAGCACTGTCCTGTGTAGCACGAACAAGAGAATGTGCCTGAGGCAGGCAGTGGGTCCCATGTGACCCTCGCACGCCAAGCCCTAGGCCAGGTGTGGTGAGCCTGGCTCTTTGTTCTGCTCTGTGGCATTGAACCCTAACAAAACTTAGCCAGAGTTGAGCCCCAGCTGCCAGCTAGGAGAAGACTGGCTCAGAAAACTTGGGTGGTAGCTGAGTGTGCCGGACATACCTATCATCCCTGCAGCCTCTGAAGCGGGGGCAAGACGATCACAGGTTCCCGCTCAGCCTGGGCAACGTAGCCATTTAGGGAGATTGTTATGGTTTATGTCTAGTTGTCCCCCCAAAGCCTCCTGCAATCATAGGGTGTGGCTTCCATAGATTGAGACTTGATTCATGATCCCTGGGATTGTGTTTTAGTACTGATGGGAATATCGATCTGAGTAAGGCTGAGACTATGGGTGTGGTCTAGGGCAGATATCCTAAGGCGGAGAGCCTGAATGTAATATAAAGAGCAACAGAGAGGCAGACTCAAGCTGTTGCTGCCTCTGCCACCATTTTGTTGCTGTTCTGCTGCCATGAACTGGATGCTCTCTGTCCTGTTCCACTCAGCCTTGGGCCAGCCGAATATGGACTGAAACCTCCAGTAACTGTAAGCTAATAAACCTTTCCTTCCTTCATTTTGAGTGTCAGGTATTTGTCCCAGCAACAAGTAAAAAGTAACCTAGACAAGAGACCCTGTGTCAAAATGAAATAAAATAAAAGGGCGGGGTAGGTAGCTCAGTGTGATAGTCTGTCTCCGTGGACTTCGGAGCAGGGGTATCTCATATAAATGGCCTCACATGGTGAGTGACCTCATTTTTAGCTGATGGCAGGAAAGGGGTAAGGGTGCAACAGAAGCCCCGTGTGGTCTGCCTCAGTCCCCACCTCTGCAAACAGGTCCAGGCTGGGCTGTCTCCCCCACGGACCTCCTTCCAAGTGGTTCTGTGGGCAGTGTGCTGAGCACTGGCACCTTAAGCTTTGGTGTCCATGTGACAGCCATGGGATGGTCCCAAGGGAGTTACTAGGCAGAGGGGCCTCATTGCTCCTGGGCACCCTCAGCTCCCCATGAAGGACAGAGGGGCCGGTGGAACTCCTTGTGGAGACATCGGGACACTACTGATGGGAAAGCAGGAAGCCCAGGACTTCTTTCCCACTAAGAGGAGAAAGAAAGGCTGTAGCCCCTGGACTTGGCCCCACAAGGGGCAGGGGCCTTCCAGGCCTGGGAACTTTACTGAGGCCAGCAAAGTAATTGGTTGTCACTGGCCTGGGGCCAGCATCTAGTGGGTGCATGAAGCTGCTGCCCTTGGCTCAGGCACAGCCCCCTGGGACCCGGAAGTGGGCCCTGTGAGCGGCCAGGGAGGGGCCGGCTGCACATGGCCACGGCAGGCATGTTCAGGCCTCTGTGTATAATCCAGCTTGTAAATTGCTAGGGAACCGTGGCTGAGAAAAGGGCCATAGAGCCGCATGGTGTTATTATTTATGATAAAGCACAGAGGTGCCTGCCAGGGACTGGAATGGGCTGAGCGCTGCGTGCGGGATGGACGGCAAATTGAACTCCAATTTTCTGCTCCGCAGTCTTTGTTACACGCCACAAAGCGCCGGTACAGCAGGGTCACCAGCCTGATGGATGTGTGCTCTTCTTCAGTGGCCGGTTCCATCTTTCAGCCTCAGCATGAAGGCAGAGTCTTGAGCTTTGTTTTCCTTCCTCCAGGGCCCAACTCTGGTCTCCTTTCTGGGGATCCAAACCCAGCCTGACCCAAGGGGAGATCAGAGCCTCGCGGGCAGGCTGTTGGCATGAGACCTGCCCCTCTGTGCTCTGAGCTTCAGATGATGGAAATAAAGGAACAGTGATCATAATGCCCTTCAACGAGTCTGGGAGGAGTAGCTGAGGAAACTCGGCAGCTCCAGACCATCTGCAAAGGCATCCTTTGTGTCCCTGCTCCCAGGGCTGGGCCACCCCACCTGATACCAGAAAATGGGCAGAGAGGAGATGCTACAGGAATGAGGAGTGGGGCCCGCCCTCTGAGGTTAGAGGGCCCAAGCCTAAGGATGCCTGCAGCATGGCTCGGCTTTTCTGTCCAAACATAGAAGCCAGCGCTGGGAGCCAGCCTGATAGCTCAGTGGACTAAAACGCCTGCCTAGGCAGAGTGCAGCACCCAGCTGGGATTGCGCCCCGCACCCCACCCCACCCCCGTGCCATGGTGGTCCCACCCAGGAGGCATGCTGAAAAGGCAATTGAGACTGGGTGTGGTGGCACGCGCATGTAGCACATGCCACGCAGAAAACAAGAGAATCACTGTAAGTCTGATCTACATAGTGAAACCCTGTAGACCCTGTCCTAAATGCAGAAAAAGAAAGGGAGGGAGGGAGGAGAAATGAAGGAAGGAAGGAAGGAAGGAAGGAAGGAAGGAAGGAAGGAAGGAAGAGAAAGAAAGAAAGAAAGAAAGCAAGCAAGAAAGAAAACAAGCAGCACTGGAGTTAAATCGATTGTCTCCTCTAACTCTGGTCTTCTCCTCACTGCTGTACCCTGTTAGACGGGACCCTTTTCCCAGAGTGGGCAAGAGGAGGAATAGGTCAGCCAGCATGCGAACCAGGCTTTGGGACTGCTGGTCTGTTCCTGTGGCAGGGTCTTCTGGGTCCTGTGTCTGATGGCAGCATCAGTAGCAGAGAGGGCGAGCCTTTGAGTCCTAGTCTGTGTGCTGTCCAAAACACCCCTGGGCCACTGAGTCCCTTTTCTGGGCCCCCCAGGCCTTGGGAAGCCAGTATCTCTCTATCAGTAGATGGAAAGCAGCGGGCTGCGGAAACGCACGTGCAGAGGAATGGAGGTCATGTGGTGATAGAATTCACCTGTACGGCACCACCAGGGTAGTAGCACTTAGAAGAGTGACAGGGCAGAGGAGGTGACAAGTCCCCAGAGAGACTCCACCCCAAGGTAACCATCACCAATTTGTAGAGCTCTGAGGTCAGAGCTATAAAACGTGAGAATTTCTCCAAGCATGCTGCCCTGCTTCCTGTGGCCCACGCAGCACCACCGAGCTTCGGAGGCATTTAGGGAGTTGGCAAAAATGTTATCACCATTTTTACAACACAAATGAATCTGAATACACTAAAATGAGAATAGCACCATCAGGCAAAAACACTCTAATCAGTGGTATATGTTTAATCACTGAACCCTCTGACTGCAGTGTAAGAGAGTGCTCCTTCCTCCCATTAGTTGGAAAGTAAACTCATCAGAAATGAGAGCCATCTTTTTTCCATGCAAAGATGGGCTGTGTGGGTCTGGGTGGGAGGCCCTGGCTAGGAGGCCCTGGCTAGGAGGTGGGTTTGCAGGGGTGACACCATGCAGAGATGAGGAATCATGGTGACCCCTTTTTCACAGGCTCTTTCTCTGCCCTGGGCAATAGTCCAAGGCCTGGCTCTCCTCAGGCCTGTAAGGTGGGCTCAGTTAGTATCCCATTCTGCAGGAGAGCCTCAGGTGCAGCAGACTTAGAGACCCAGGCAGTGCCAGACCTACTGGACTTGAGCCTGCACTGTCGCATCAGGACCCAACAGAGACATCACCCATGCAGCTCCTAGGTCTTACAATAACAAACCTAGATGGGAACTCACATCAAGCACCCCACTAGGGGGCTGAGGAGGTCAGGGAACCCCAGCCTGCCTGCCTATAAGGGACACATGAGCATGGTGTTGTCACACATGGAGCTGTGCTGTGCATCCTGTGTGTATAAGGCAGCCTCCAAAGACCAAGGGCCCCAGGGGAGACACAGCACCTGAGCTGTAAGGGACACCAGACAGGGACTACAGCGTGGTGCAGCCACTGCATTTGCCCAGCAAAAGGAAGAAGGAAAGCGTTCCCAGGAGAAGAGAATCTCACGAGCAAAGGCCCTGCAACATGGTGGCATGGTGCCCCTTCCACTCTGGTTTTTCTAGGACTGTCTTTCATATTCCTTGGAATAAGGGACCTAGACCGCCATGAGGCATCACGGAAGTTTTGAGAGCTGCTATAATAATTGCTGCAAGCTGGGTGGCTTGCAACTTACTCTGTCGCAGTTCTAGGCACCAGGAGCCTGAGATCAAGGCGCCGGCGAGCCGTGCTGCATCGGAAGGCTGGAGGGGAGCCACTTCCTGCCTCTTCCCCCTCCCACTGACTCCCAGAGGCCCTGGCGCTCCTTGACTTGTGGACGCCTGACTCCGGGCCCCCACATCTGTCTTTGCACGGCCTCCCTCTCCCTGTGTGCCCCTGTCCTTGTGTTTCCGCTCCTGTTGGAAAGCCCACACCTCATGCAAGGCCCCGTACTGCTCCAGGATGACCTCAGCTTCGCTAGTGACCTCCACAACGATCCTGCCTCCACACACTCACTCGAGGGTTCCAGCCCGGCCCAGGCATCAGCTAGCCTCGTTCTAGAGATGACTTCATGAGCATTCCCGTGCCTTTACCGACTGTATTAGCACTTCGTAAGCCTCACCATGACACCAGGTCTTGTCCTTCATTCACTGCACTCTTCTGAGCACCTCTAGTGCCAGGTGCCGACAGACAGGAGCCCCTGCCAAGCTCCTCTGGCTTCCACACGAGTCATTCTCTGTAACTTCTTCGCTGAATGTACAAGGGGCCAACCCAAGGAATGCTGGGGGTGGGGCCAGTCGCACAGCCCTGCTCCCCAGCCTGGGCCTCAATGCTCCCCTACTCCCCAGAGCTATCTGAAGGTTCCCTTGCACTGGCTGCCCTGGTAGCCAGGCCCCCCTAATCAGATTAGATGTGTATTCAAACAAATTGATGATCTGTTCCATTAGATGCTTTTTGAACACGCTTTTCTGAGCGAGAAATTCATTCAGCAGCAGCTGTAGAGGCCGAGGCATAATTGATTGTTGCACCTTCCCGGGCCCCAGAGTCGGAAGGTGCTGGCTCCTGAAGGTCACTGGTGAGGATTAGATTAAGAAGGGCAAGAGCTTTCTTTCCTGGCTAATGAAGTACTTGGCATGCAGGCGGCACCAGACTGAATGGGGGCCATGCATCTGCCAGGAGGCAGGGAGGCAGGGGAGGGGCACGAATTAGCATTTTATTTGTGGGAACACAGTGGGGAGAAGGGAAGAGGGGCTGGGGTATTCGGGTGCAGGCAGGCATGCCAGACATGGGAATGATAAGTAGGGGAATAGTGGAGAGTCCTGGGTCCCCTGGAGACAACACATTCATGCACCCTCTGCATGCCCGCCTGAGCATTCTGGTGGGCAGGGGCTGACAGGGCCCTGGAAGGCTCCTCTTAGGCCAACAGCCCCTGCCCATGAGGCTTCTCAGGCTGAGTCCCATCCCCCTCTGAGATGCGGGCGGCAGAGGGACTTATAGGAGCCGCATCCTTGCCAGACAAATCCACAAACGTGTGTAAACATCCAGGGGCCCTGGCTGTCCCCACCCCGGTCCTGAGCCTCTCCAGCAGCCTTGTGAGTCCTCCACCTAGGGCCTAGCTCTGATCTAGCTCACAGCAGCCTATAGGGAGCTCAATTTGACAGTTGAGAGGGGGACACTCCAGGATTCTAAGTCCCTAAAAGGGATGGTTCTAAGCAGCAGCAAGTGGGTACCAGACAAGAACAGCCTGCTGTTCCCCAATGCGTCATCCCCAGAGGGTTAAGTGACATGGCATAGGGAACCCTCGAGGTGCCAAGCGCTCTGGCCCCGCCTTCACACACATGGGGGTGTTCAAGCCTCACAGCAGCCTCTGGGGGAGGGTTTCCTTCTGACTCGCTGATCAGACAGGTGCAGATTAGGCTCAGCAGGTGACGTTGTTCTGTGTCAGACTTGAGTTAGCATAGAACTTGGGCCAGATCCCATTTACCTTCTTCCCTTGGACCTAAAAGCCAGACCTGTGGGTGGTTCTTGGGGATGTAATTGGGAGGCCCCAGACCAACCTCTTGTTCTAAGAAGCCCCAAGCTTCTGCCTGTGGCTGTGCTATCTGACTTCCTTCATCCCCAGGCCCTTCTATCTGAACCTAACCAGCCCATCCCTGGCAGCCCCACTTCAGTGGCTAGCCCCTCCTGGCATGTTCTGCTCCACTCTCCTCCAGCCAATTCGTCCCTACCCAGAATACCTGGTCACCCTTAGTTGAGGTCTGGTGCGGGGCCTTGATGTTGCAAGCTGGAGTGGACATGCTATGTGAGTCCTGCAGTTGCTTCAAAATCATTGCCAGAGAGATGTCACACACCCTATGCCCCACCCCTCACTGCCCGAAGGGCATAGCTGCAGGTAGGGATATGAAAGCTCAGGCAACTGTGGAAGAAGTCCTTTGCCTGCGACTAAAAGACCTAGAGCTCTGAATCCACGGGGCCTGCATTACATCTGTAGCTGAGCTGAGTCTAAGCACAAAGCCTTTCCTGTGCCCTGGTTTTCTCCTATGTGAAGTGGAAACCTGACAGTCCCTATCTTGAGAGGGTCTGTGACCCTTTCCTGAGGCAGTGGGTGTAAGTGCCGTGCAGATAGAAAGGTGCATCAGGACAATGGGACAAAGGCAGCAGGAGTAGAAGTGTGAGGGGCAGTGGGGCCTGGTGAGAGGGCTTCCCCAGCAACCTGCCCCCTTGGTTCAAGATCAGCCAGGCCTTGGTATGCAGGTCACCCTTCGGAGGCTATGGAGGTCAGTTCAGGTCAGAGGTGGTGCTGTGCCAAGACCAGAAGCAAAGTTTGCAGGTCTGGGGAGCTGCGCCTCCGCCCATTGCCAAGTACCCGGGGGTGCTCCGTTGGCTGAGCTGTCAAGCCTGGGAGAGGAGTGGGGAGGTTTCAGAGCTGGGGAAAAAAATCTGCACGGAGCCCCTTGGAGCTTACTCTGGGGATGGATGTTCTTCCATCAGTGAGGAGCTGGCAGTGGTCTCATCTCCACCTCTTCCTCTTCATCTTCCTCTTCCTCTTCCTCCTCCTTCTCCTCTTCCTCGTCCTCTTCCCACTAGCCAGCATTCCCAGTGGAAGTGGCTCCGTGGGAAATGTGGTTCCCAGGGCTGGCTGGGAAGTCCATTCTCTTAGAGGGCGAGATAGCAGCGCCCCGGCTACTCTGGAGAAAGATGACATTATTGTGCAAGGGGCCTGAGCAAGGGACAAAGTCTGAGTGGAGATTAGCTTCTGTGTGGGGCTATTGAACCCAGAGCCCGGAATCTCACGATAACAATGGCAGCATTTAGTGGGCATCTCGAAGAAAAACGATGATTGGCTAGCCTCCTGACCTGCTGCAGGAAATGAGAGGGCAGCCCTGGGTGAAGGCCTCTTGCCTGCCTCGGGAGGCAACTCTTCCTTTGAGGATCCCACGCCGTAGTGATCAGGGATTCCCTCCCAAGGCCAAGTGACAACCCACCCTGAATTATACACAGAGGACCTGTCCTCTCCCCCATTCCCTGCAGAGCTACCCACAGCTGCCTACCCTGCATACACAGGTTCCTGAATACACATGAATGCATACATCTGATCCTCCTTAAGTAATTCATGCCTGCAGACCATGATAGCAAAACAATGCAAGGGTAGAGAGGCGAGTTCCCCTCCAACCCAAGCACGTGGTGATGGCCCTGATCTCCCAAGAATATCTCTCCCAAAGCCTGTATGCGTACCTGCAAATGAGTTTTGTTGGGGGCAGGCTTCTATCTACACAAGTAGTAGCAGAGTCCTCAGCCCATGTTTGTCTCCTGAGAGTACAGTAGTAGTTCTCAAGGATTTCTCTGCTGCCACCTGCTATGGCAAACTCTATTGTTGGAGTTACATTTGTTTACCTAACCAGCGCCCTCTTGACAGACATTCAAAGTAGTCTCCAAACTTCTGCTGTCACATTCATCTGGCTCTGAGGCGCCGCCATTCCCCTACTTGCCTCTATGGAGGGGAACTGCCTTGAGGAGCTGGGGAGCCAGGTGGCGGGTGCATCTTGGGTTTTGATAGCATTGCCAAGTTGCCTTCTGTCGGTGACATACCAAGCTGCCATCCCAGGGGCTGTGTGCCAGCGTGCCTGTCTCTGCAGCCAGCCAGGCTCGGTATCACACTTTTACATCTTGGCTGAAACGAGAGGTTTAAAAAAAAAAAAAAAAAAAAAAATGTTATCATACTGAGTTTCCCTTATCAGGAGCCTGAGCAGATCTGAATGTATTCCACAGGCTTCTGATTTTCTTTTCTGCGCTGTTCATCTCCTCTGCCCATTTTTCTATTGGTTTGTTCATCTTTCCCTTACTGATTTGTGGAAACATTTTTATATCAGGAAAATTAGCTCTTTGCCTATGATAAGAGTTGCAAATATCTTCCCCCTGTTCATCGTTTGTCACTTCTTGGTGCTTTGAGATTTTTTTCCTCTACCCATGAAGAATTTTCTCGTCGTTGAAGGCGTCAATCTGTCTCCCAACCGTCTGCGGTCCACGTAGTACTTAGAAAGTACTTGGCGGGTATGCTGCTCTGCCAGGATTGGATATTTTTAAATTTCTGTGATTTTTTTTTCTGGTTCTTTTAGAATTTAATTTTCATGTTTAAAACACTGATCCTACTAGCATTTATTTTGAGGTAAAGTGTGAGGAAGAAATTCAACTTTATTTTTTATTCCCAAATGGCTCCCTGGCTGTTCCAAAGCCATTTGTTGAATAATTGATCTTTTCCTCACTGACAAGAAATTCCATTTTCATAGTGTATTAAGGATCTGCATACCTATTCAAGTCTATTTCTAACCTCCTAGGTAGTCCCATAGTTGCTTGATGCATAGAGACCACATTGTTTCAGTTACTGCAGCTTTATAATATATTTACGTATCAGGTGCCAGCTTCCCACCATGACCATTCATTTACAAAATTTTCTTGGTTATTCTTTTGTGCTTTTTTTGTAAAGTAAATTTGTTTTTCAGTGCTTTAAGCAATTTATTTAACTGAAATGTACTTCCATTTGTTTAACTGAAGTGACTTCCATTTATTTTGATACATCTTTTCTTTGAGGTGGTTTACAGGATCTTCAAGCTAAGATAACTATTTCACAACTACTTGGTTATTTGGGTATGCACCTGCACAAGACCTCAGCAGTCTTTCAGCAATAAAAACACTGAAGAGCAATGACTAAACACGATTACTAGGTCTGATGAAAATCTGCTCTGAACATTTCTGAGGTAAAAAGGCACCACTAAGAGAACCATCCTTAGTACACAGGACAATTTTTTTTTCCTTTTAGGTAGGACCTAGAACACTTAGCTGAGGTGCTGGATGACAGAGCTGCATCTCCAGCTTCTAACATGAATTCCTAGGGAAGATATTCCAACAACTCCTTCCCAATGGTTCTCCCAAGTGTGCTTCTCTGGGCGGGGCCGGCAGGTGCTTCAGTTGAACCCAGGTACCTTTTCTTTGGCCTCCATCTTTTTCTGATCATTTTCCGTGATGCATTTCAGGAATCTATCAGGACTCTTTGAGTATTTAATATGCTCAATATGCACATTAATCCTCTTGGCAAGTATCTCGCCCTTAACTTGCTTGTTTATAGCAATGCCAACAGCATGCTGGGTAGCACCATCGACTCTTCCTGTTTTGCCATGGTAACCTTTGTGAGGCATTCCTTTTAGCACAGCATCCATCCCTTGATGTCTACAACATCACCGTTTCTTTAGATCTGCAGATGAGGGGCCAAAGGAACAACCTCATGTTTTCTGAAAGGCCTGGAGAACATACACCAGGTTCCACTCCTCTTGCCCTTTGTGTTGGTCATTTTGGCAAATTACTGGAAGATGGCTGTTCCAGCGGAAAGTTAATTAAACTTTTAAATCACTTTTATCTGGTTAAAAACAAAATCTGGGGCCAGTGAGATGGCTCAGTGGTCTAAAGCCCCTGCTTGGGAAAGCTTGGGCGGCTTCAGGGACTGCGGTCCGATCCCTGGCACCACATGCTGTGCCAGCCCTGCCCTCAGGGTGGACTGGGCCAGCAATGAAAATGAGTGAATAAACAAACAGATTCTGAAACACGAAAAAAATAAATAAATAAAATAAAATAAAAAATTATTTACCAAAAAAAAAAAAGAGTTTCTTTTTTCTTTTTTTTTTTAAATTTTATTTAATTTTATTTATTTATATTATGGCCGGTTCAGCCTGCCCTGGGGATGGGGCTGGCACAGCATGTGGTGCCAAGGATCAAACCATGGTTCCTGCAGTTGCCTAAGCAGGTGCTTTAGACCACTGAGCTATCTCGCCGGCCCTGTGTTAAGAGTTTCTACCCACAATTCTCCCCTTAGCAACAAGAAAGTAAGGGTAGCTGTGTTGGTCAACATTCTGTTTCTGGGGAAATAAATACCTGACACACAAGGTTTAAGGAGAAAATGCCCACTTTGGCTCATAGTTCTGGGACTTAAGTCTATGGTTAGCCGGCTCCAACTAACACAGAGCCAGCCCAGTAGAAGAAAGCTTCGTACCTCATGGTTGCCAGGAAGGAGGAAGAGAAATGAAAGAGCCAGAAGAAGAGAATGGAAGGGGTTGTGACAGTGATATGCCCTTCCAGGTTGTGCCCCAGCGACCTGCTTCCCCTACCCAGGCCCTGTGAAGACACCGATGGACTGACCCACCGATGACATTAGCACCCCATGCCATCCTCCATATAATCATGAGCCTCTTGGGAGCATTTTTGCTCTGAACCCTCACAGTAGCTGGCAGGCCCTGCATGTGCAGTTGTGTGCATGTGTACTGCACTGTCCCAGTACAAGACGGAGCAGAGCCACCAGCCTCAGGAAGGAGGGCATGGCCTCTTCAGAGCAATCTGCGCATCTGCATCTACGAACAATAGTAACCAGGTTCTTCTCTATGCACTCTACGAATTGGCGTTACCCTCTAGCAGTGGTATTCCGGCCTCACAGCTAAGAGGTTAAGTGACTGCCCCGAGGTTGACGGTTTGTACCACCCCGTGCATTTGTGACCCTGACATGCACCAACACGGATATGCACAGGAGCATGTGGTGACAGCCACAGATGCACACAAGGACACACAGACAACAACAAATGCACACACAAGCACAGAGGTCCCCACTGTCATCCTTTTGCCCTCCCATGTCACACAGCCCAATCTTCCAATGTAATCTTGGCATCCAGAGGGCAGAGGGCATTGCAGGAAGGAGTGACTTCCCCTCCAGGGACTGGGGAAGGGAGCCTGGTCTCTTTTGTGCTACCTTTGGAGGGAAGCAGGAGGGGAGGGAGTGGGTGGGGTGTACCCAGCGGGGGGCTGATACCCAGTAGGTCTCCCTCCCTCTCCCTCCCTGCAGCCATTATCTTTAGCAGCCGCAAGAATTGTCCATCCAAGCACAAGTCATTCCTCCAGGCTGCCCAGCTCTCGGGCCAGGGGATGAACCAGCCAGGAAATGCAGACCTGGGAGCAAACTGCTGTGAGCAGGCTCACAGACGCAAGGGTGTCCAGGCATGAATGTGTGTGTATGTTGTGTGTGTGTGTGTCCACACACCCATGCACACACACATACACACACACACACACCCCTGACAGTTGTGACTCTGAGTCAGCCTTACATGGAAGGAAAGGATTTAATCACTCGGGGGCTGGGAACGTTATTGTTTTAAAACAAATGAGGGATGACAGCCGCGAACAGAGGGTTTTTAAGAACACAATTCAAAGGGCTCTTGAAAGCTGCTGGAGAAAATGAATGCGCCTTTGAAGTGAGAATGTGCCCATTTGTTACGCTGGGAGCAGTGCTGGCTGCCTGGAGGGCGGCGAGGCGAGGCGGTTGCTTTCCTTGGCAGACAGGTGCCCGCAGCCTCAACAGCCAGGTCACAGGGGCACCAAGTCCTGAAGGCACAGACCCAATGGACGGACGCTGGCACGGATGGACACTGGCCACTCCTCTAAACCCACAGTCTGTACCAGCTCCTTGCCGGCTGCTTTGCAGGCTGGCCTGTTCACACAGCAGCTGTTAAGAGCAGAGGAGAGCTGTGTGTGAGGAAGCCAGGGAAACGTGCAACTCAGCAGACGCCAGTCAGATGGGGCGCCACAGTGGGGCAGGCAAGGGGGCCTTGCCCTCTCTGAGCCACCCACCAGCTTGAGGTCGGTCATCGGTGTGGGAATTCACAAGGTAGGCACTCATAGGATGGAGCCTTGGGGTCCATGATTTGGGGTGCTGTGGCCCAGGGCCAGTTGGCTGGGCCCTCAAAGCACACCCAGTTGAGACCTGAACTTGATCACAGATGCTGCTCCTTGTCAGGGCCAAGGATGAGAGGATGGCAGGCCTACGCCGGAGAGTATGCTTCATCCACTCCAGGTCACCCCCGCTGCTGTACACCCCATCCTCCTTCCTCTTCCTCCAGTTCCCTTTTTTAGGCCAAAAGAAATGAGCGCCAAGTGGGTTTCACCTCTGGGCTCACCAGGCATCCACCAGCAGGGAAGGTGATGGAAGCTATGCACCCTCCCAGCCACGGGCCCACATCTTAGTCTCCAGGACAAAACGACTGTTTGCAGAACAAGCCTGCCAAGGCAGGCTTGGGACCCGCACATCAGCCTCAGTCTCATGCAGTCTGCCCTGCAGCTGTTTCTCCTCCATGTCCACCAAGGGAGAGATTGAGACTCAGTAGGGGAGATGTGTCCCCGCCACCACACACACGTACATATGCACACACCTAGCAGGCAGTAGAGTGAACAGAGGGGCGGTGGACGCTGGCCTGGAGGTCAGGACCCCTGAGCCCTGCAGCAACACTTGTGGATCTAAGAATGGGGATCTGCAGGGGACATGTGGACGTCATGATCCAGGACACCTGGACCAGATCCCATTTAGCCACCATCCCACCACTTAGCCACCACATGGCAGGTCCTCAGTACAGACTGGTGGATCCCTGGGTGAGCTATTGAGCGGCACGTTCTGGACCACAGTCCCTCGATGCATCAGGTACAAGGTGCAGGGTACACACAGTCTGAACCTGAGGCTTCCGGCCTTGTCCTTATGGTCCCTTCCCGCCCATTCCAGTGAGGGATGTTAAATGAGTTGATGCCTGTAGCTGAGCAGATGCTGACCCATGGCACTGTGTCCTTGTTCCCTGCAGATGACGTGTCCCCATATTTCAAGACGGAGCCCGTGCGGACACAGGTGCACCTGGAAGGGAACCGCCTGGTGCTCACGTGCATGGCCGAGGGCAGCTGGCCGCTGGAGTTCAAGTGGCTCCACAACAACCGGGAGCTGACCAAGTTCTCCCTGGAGTACAGGCAAGTTGCAAAGCCTCGCTGTCCTGGGGAGAGCGTCAGGAGGTGGCTTGGGTGGCCACAGGCTTGACCTTCTGTGCTTATGCACGGCAGGGGTAGCACAGCCCATCCTGCTAACCCCAGCACGGGAGGCTGTCTGGGGGCCTGAGGGTTCCCCATACAATGGTCGATGGAGACAGGGCTCACTGTCGGCTGTGGTGGCTGTGGCCAGGGCCCCTTCCTCATTTACTCCTGAGAAAAGCCCTGCTGTCTTAAGGGGCTGTGAGAGACAGGCCTGCATGCCATACAGGGGTGAGACACCCAGCAGCCCAGGGTGAGTGTGGAAGGAGAGATCTTCTCCTGGGGGGCCATTCTGGAAGGACATGGAAAATGTCCCCCTCCACCCCAGGGTTTATCACTCCTGAGCCCTGGCATGTGGGGAGAAAGATGGCGAGTAGGAGCAGGGCTTCATCAGGACAGGTTTGCTGTCCGTCCGCAGTGTGATCCCTACAGCCACTCCCCAGCCCAGCTGGGGCCTCCAGCCTTCTCTGGGCCCTGTACTCCCTGCCTCCTAATCTTATCCTCCCATCTCTGCCTCTTTTCTTGGCTCCCACCCCTGTGCCTGGTGATTAATCCCCAGGCCTGATGTGCATAATCGGTTTTGTTGGGGAAACAAGATTGTCTTGCCCTGGGGATGTTGATACAAATCTGCCTCCAGGGACAGGAATGCAAATGAGAGGAAGGGCTTAATTGCCAGAAGACCTGTTCTTCCCAGGCAACCATCCTTTCCTTTAAGAAGCAGGGGGATTTGGGGAGGGGTGGGTAAAACTTGAGCCCCAGGCCCCTTCAGCTCTAACCTAAGGTTGGGTCAGCTGGTGTAGTATGGGCTCATTGGCCAAGGAGGAACAGGAGAGGCCGAGGCAAGACTCAGCAGCCTTCCCTCCTGTGTGGGGTTACCTGGGCCGGGAAACCAGAGGTCCTCCATATTGGCTGCCCTGAGCCTTACTGTCCCATGAGGAAACCCAAGAGGGGGCTCTGAAAGCAGCCCCTGGGATAATCTTCAGTTGAAGGTCCAGAGCTGCTCCTGGCCACTGTCTGGCATCCCTGGGGCCACTGACAGGCTTTGAAGAGGCCCTGTGTCCTTTGGGGCAGGGGGCATGCTTGAATGGGACACCAAGACCTGGAAGATGGCCTCATATGAGAATAAGTGGAGCCGGAGCCTCCCTGCCTGCCCGACTTTTGGGAGGAAGCTGGGACAGGGTCCAGCAGGAGAAGAGTCTGTTCCTTATCTGACTCAGAGCTGATGGTTTGGTGCCCTGCACTGCCAGGGCACAAGGGTGGGCACCACACAGCAGCAGAGCCCTGCTGAGCTCCAGCATCAGGCTTACTCAGCAATAGGAGAGGCCACATTGGAAAACAGTCCGTTCTTGTTCCCAGAGGAAGTGGTCGAGATTCAGCTGTTGACGGTGGCACTGTTAATAATAATCAGGTCAGTGAGAACAGCTTCTAAGCTCAGCGTTACGATGTGTGTCCCGTGCTTAGGATGTTGAGTCCTGCCAGACATCCTGTGAGCAGGCACAGACATTTTCCCCATTTTACCAATGAGCAAATGAAACTCGCAGCTCAAACATTCACCCAAGTCTGATTGCTGAGCCGACTGCAGAGCTGGGTTTCCTTCCCCTCCGTGGACCACCACCCTGCCTCTTGTGGAGGAAGGGTTGCCGCAATCGCTTCCTTAATGTGTATCCTGAGCCATCTTTCTGCTAACTGTGCTCTGCAAATTCTAGAAAACAAAGCAGTGGGGAGAATGCAAATATTCCATTTTATAGCTGCGTTGGGTGGAAGTCATTCAGGGGAAATAAATGAGCCTCCACTCGGGAAGCTCAGCCTCGGCCTCCTCCTCCTCGCCACAGGAGCCTTTGCTGCAACGGCGCGGCAGCAATCATACGCCTGAACGCGGGCTGGTCAGGATGTGCCTCTCATCAAAACCTTGCTGGGCCCACAAGGCAGACCGAGCCCCTCGGTGCGGCCTCAGGACCCCTTGTGCTTGTGTCTGGCGGCCTCTCATTACCTCCCGCCACTCCCGTGTGGGGCAGCACATACCAACGAGCAAGCTGTGGTGGCTTCCAGTTGGCGCCTCTCAGGGCTGTCTCCTGCAGGGCTCAGCCCAAACGCTCTCTTCTTTAGGAAGCCTGTCCTGCTGATTGCCTGTCTTCCCTTCCCTCTCTTCCCCTCCCTTCCCCTTCTCACCTTTTCCTTCCCTTTCCTTTTCTTCCCTTTCCCATCATCTGTCCACATTGCTCCCTCTCCTCTGTCCTTTGTGATCATCCATAAGACATCCCATCACTATAAATAATCTGTAAGACGGAGGTCAGACCTCAGGAACCTTCGTGTTTGCAGAGACCTCAAGCCTTAGACTCTAGAACTTGACCCCACTGGGCCCTCTTCCTTCTAGGCTGCTCAGCTATGCCCATGGGGAGAAGTTCAGGAGCCACAGACTACCGCTGCTGATTTCAGACTAGAAGAAACTTTCCTGGAAGTTTTGCTAAACAGTCCAAGGGAAGGATTCTGATTGGCTCAGCTCAGTTCATCTTAAACCAATCACAATGGGCAGCAGCTTATCCTGCCAGGATTGATGTGGCCAGCACCCATATGTCTACTCCAGAGCACAGGCATGGCCCACACTGTAGGGACGGAGGGAGAAGGTTGTTGGTAGAAGAAAAGGAAGGGTGGTGGACAGATAGCAAGCCGCCTCCCTACACTACCCCGGTCCTCAAGGAGGACCTCGCCTACAGCAGGAGCTTTCTTTTCCTTCTTTCCTTCCTCCCTCCCTCCCTCCCTCCTTCCTTCTTTGTCTTTCTTTGTTGCTTTCCATTTTGAAAACTGTCAAATTTTAGATAAATGGTAGATCTACATAGTTGTACTACTTTTGCTTATCTGTCTAAGAAATTGGTGTACACACCATGTTTCCTCGATCCTAAGTAATGTTTCCTCAGAACAAAGCATTTGCCCCGAGAACCCTCACACGGTTCTTCCATGCGTTGACCCAGTACTACTGCTGAATGCACAGTCCATATTCAAACTCCTCCATTTGTTCCACCAGTCACTTATTGGACCCAATCAATGTCCTTTGGGGACATCTTGTTGTCATTTGATACAGGATCTAATCAAGGGCCACATAGTACTATTAGATGTCATGCATCTTTACAGTCCTCTTCAGCTCTTCTCCTGGTGTGAATTTGTTTGTCCATCTGTCCGCTCCTGATTAGATGCACATTGAATGCTTTTGGTAATAATATGACATGCACGTGTGCACCACCTACTCTGTACCAAAGGGTACCTGGCATCAGTTTGCTCCAGTGGAGATGTTAGGTTTGACTACTACCAGATATCTCCTCTCTCTCTCTCTCTCTCTCTCTCTCTCTCTCTCTCTCTCTCTCTCTCTCTCTCTGTTTGTCTCCTCTCTCTCTCTCTGTCTCTCCTCTTTTCTCTTCCCTCCTTCCCTCTTTCTCTCTCTCCCTCCCTCTCTTTGCATGTGGACATCAAGCCCAGAGAACTTGCATCAACCCACATCTCCAATAATCTTCTATCATTATTTACTTTTTGTACTTTGAGATGGGGTCTCACCAAGTGACTCAGACTAGGCTGGAACTTGGCATCCTCTGCCTTAGCTCTCAGAGTGCAGCACGGGGATTCCAGGCCCAGGCTCCTGTGGATCTCCTTGCCTTTGTAGCTGACAAGTGACAGCTGACATGATGCGTGATGATGCTTCTGCCAGGGAATTTCCCATCCATGGGTGAATCTCAGCTGAACCAGCTCCTTCATGACACTTACAATGTAAAGATTTTCCTTCCCTTCTCTTATTTATATTAGTTATCAAAGTTTTATAAAAAGCTTTGCCTTCTCACTCGCTTTGAAATAATTTAGTGTGAGCTCATAGGTTTATTTTTACTCAAATACGTAGATATGTAAATAGATATTCAAATATGTGTATTTTTACTCAATGTGCTTTAATTAATCCGTGTCGTTTCATTTCATTTCGGTGCCCTTAGTAACCCCGACTCTGCCAGAGGAGCCTTTTCAGGCTGGATCACAGGCTCTTTCCATGTGTGCTCCTTGAGAATGCAGCCCTGTCTTGGTTTTGGCTGAACAAAATGTTCCCAGTTCACCTTTTAAATAAACGCACATGGAAATTGCATCAGGAAGCAGGCGGGCCAGCTCAATACCTCCCGGCTCTCTGGCTACTACTGGATGCTGAGGACTTCCTAGTCTTTCATACACCCCAGGCCTTGAGTAGGATGATGAGATCCAATTCTTGGGCAAGGAAATGGCTAAATTTACTCAGCGAGTTGAGAGAAAATAAGATTAGAAGTGCTGCCATGAATTTAACAGTGTTTTCCATCTTGAGTCCAAAGAAGGAAGCCCACACTCATGGCCAGTCTCTTACAGTCTTTATTCCTGGCGGAACCTGTAATCACATGGATCTGGGGCGTGTGTGTGTGTGTGTGTGTGTGTGTGTGTGTGTGTGCGCGCGCGCACGCGTATGTTAGAAAGAGACAGAGAGATTCAATCTTGTGTATCTAAATACAGTCAGGCATTGCTTCATGTTGGAGAAATTCATCCTTGGGCAACTTTGTCGTTGTGTAAATGTCACAGAATGCCCTGGCACACACCTAGGTGGTGTAGATAAATCAAGTGACCTGGTCTTTTAATGCCATCATGGGCTAGAGAGATAGCTCAGCAGTCTAAGTGCCTGCCTGGCAAGCACAACCACACGGCTTTGATCCCCAGTACTGCATATCACGCCAGCCTCAAGTTCCCAGGTATGCTGTGCCAGCCACTGAAGCCAAGTGTGGTGGCGCATGCCTCTAATCCCAGCACTGGCTAGGAGGCTGAGACAGGAGGATCACTATGAGTCTGAGCTGCATAGCAAGACCCTGTAGCAAATAAATAAGATATTCAATGCCATCAGAAGCCATGCAGAACACAAGCTCACTGAGCCCCTGCCAGCACTGACAGGGTCTAAAGTTTTATTGGTAGAACCAATAACCCTAAACTTGTGCTGAAAGTACAGTGGTAGAAAGCGTTCACATAGTCCCTTACTACCAAGTGCCCTGTGGTGTGTAGAACTGTAGGTGCTATAATTTTACACGACTGGTGCTGCAACACAGTGATTGTGCCGGCACCAACACAGACATGTAACTGAGCTACAATATGATCTTGGCCATGGTGTGACAACATGATAAGAATGTTATTAGCTCCATGAGAATCTTATGGAACCCCTGTCATCTATGTGCACAGAAATGTCGTCATGGGGCACGTGACCATAGTATGACCATGGCAAATCTGTGGATGGTGGCAGAGATCTAGTTAGGCTGCCTGCATTCCTTCCCTGCCCACTAGCTATGTGACTGGGGCAGCGGTCACCTCCTAGGTTCTTCTCTTCTTAGAACAGGGCACAGTGGTGCTGAGGGTGGTGCACTTAGGATTCCATGAAATGGCTCCTGGGGGGACTGCACAGCTGCCCATCTTGATGGAGTCCTGTGACGATCCGATGGCAAACCCAGCCCACCCCTGGTGCAGAGCATCCTTCTCCACCATGTGGTCCCCTGGCCCTCTCTCTGTGTGCCTGCTCTGGCCACCACTGCCCCCAGCCCTGTTTAAAGAACTCTTCAGACCCAGATGTGGCGTTGCCCACATGCAATCCCAGCATTCCAGAATATTGAGGCATCAGGAGCTTAAAGTCTAGCCCAGCCTGGGCAATTTTGGGACTCAGTGAGACACCGCATCAAAATAAAAAGTAAACAAACAAGGGGGTTAGATGTGCAGCTCAGTGTGTTGGATACACAGCTACCAGTGCCAGAAAACATGCAGTACAAGGGACTGAACTCAGGACCCTGCACTTGCCAGGCAGCTCCTTATTCTGCTGAGCAATCTCCCCAGCCGGGAAACTTCATTTTGGCAAGTGCTATGAGACCTCTTGTTAGCAATGAATCTTTATCCATTTTAACCCGTCTTAAATTCTCAGTTTGCAAAGTGAAATGGCTGCACAGCTAGATAGCTAGCTTTGGGGACAGAGCGAAATCTGACTATAAAGAAATGAGACCCCTTCTCTCACAGAAGAGGGGCCCTGTCAAGAAAGACCTTCCCAAAGGACTTGGCCTCACTTCGCCTCCTCACTGGGAATAAATGCCCAGCAGGTGCTGGGGTGTGTGCTGCGTGGGGATGGGGTTGCTGCTTGAGTGTGGGGGGTGGTGCAGGAGGGATTCCCTCATAGCCCAAGGCGTGCCTCCTGCTGTTCTGCAAGCATGCATGCTGCACACCAGGTGTCAGGAGAATCTGACCACGTGGGACAGGAGCCCTCCCGGGCCACTGCTGGAGTCTGTACCCCCTCTTCTCAGCTTCCTTCCCCTGCAGGAGCCACCTGCTGAACTAAGAGAGCCCAGCCTCAATTCCTATGCACTGCACCTGCAAGGACTGTGGGTGAGGTCACTGTATTGTCCTGCCAAAGTGGTCAGTCGGGGTGCATTGCCCCAGCTTGGGGAGGCCTCCTGCAGTAGCTATCCTCATGCTTAACCAGGAAAAACAGCATGATAAGTGATGTGCACGCACACGCGGATTCATGTACGCATGCGCGCGCCCGTAGCACGCACACATGCGCAGTCAGGTTCACACCTGGAGGACTGGGGCTTCCGAGGTTCTCTTAGGTGCTTCACACGCCTCAGCTCACAGCGGCTCAAGGAGACTGATGTTTCCATTTGCACAGTGAGAGACCTGGTGCTCAGGGAAGCCTCAGACAACACCAGGGTCACCCAGAGGGTGGGCAGGTGGCAAGTCCGAGACGTCAGCAGGGCCCCGGGTCCCATCTGATCTGCACGTGGTTAGGCTTCTCTGTCCTCACTCTGTCACCGGATGTTGCCTCTGCCCCCGTCTCCATTCCAAAAGGCCAACCAAGGCTGCCTGGTGGGCAGAAGCTGGATGAGCTAGTGCCGCTGTCCAGCTGGCATGGCTAAAGACAAAACTCATAGGCACACTGCAGGTATAGAAAG
The DNA here is from genome assembly GCA_004027025.1 of Myocastor coypus. Classification (NCBI taxonomy): domain Eukaryota; kingdom Metazoa; phylum Chordata; class Mammalia; order Rodentia; family Myocastoridae; genus Myocastor; species Myocastor coypus. Next base: position 170,749 of record PVJA010000412.1, read on the forward strand.
CCCGTGCATGCAACAGCCCAGGAGGGTACCCGAACCAAGGCAGGTGACACACACAGGGCTGCTGGCAGCCTTTGAAGGAAAAGAAGAAGAAAGGCTCCGCAGGCCGACAGTTGTGTCTCATTTCGCTGGCCCACCCTGGCCTGGGCCAGCCACAGAGGCAAAGACCTGAGCTTGGCAGGCTTGCAGAAGGTCCTGGAGCCCATGGCTGGTGCGTAGCAGACACCAGCCACGTTGTACTGGCAACAGTTCTGGGCCATTGGTGCAATTATTATCTCAGCTGTACAATAAGGGATTATAGTTCAGAGAGGTTCAGCAGCTTGCCCAAGGTCACACAGCAGTATGAGGAAAGCCAGACATGCCTCGGGTTTTGTGGACTCCAGGCCTGCACTTCTCCCCTGTTCTGTGCTATTTTGGGGTGCATGTCCTTTCCCTTATAGGTCCAGCCTTTTGGAGATTGACCCAGCTAGCCTCTTAAACCAGTGCAGAAGAACTGTGCACGTGTAGCACACAGCATTTCTCCCTACCTAGCCTTGTTCTAACTATCCATGTTTCTTTACTGTCACTCACAAACTCCCAGAACATGCATATTATTGGCTTTCCCTGTGCCAGACCCCAGATGGCCACTTTCATTTGGAGTTCTCTTCTTGGTCCTTCCTGTCACAGAGCCTGCGGTGGGGGCTTCTGAGTAGTGAGGTAGGTGAGGTCCCAGCCCTGCTTCTCGGCCAAGGTCTGAGGACACAGAGCAGAGGCGAGCAGGTTTCTGATGTCCCTGGGCACAGGGACGGTCAGCATCTAGGGCAGCACAGGAGGTAGAGGTGCACAGGTGACCCCCATGAGCCCCTGGGCTGAGGCAGCCAGGGCAGCTTCTGGGGAGGAGCCCACAGGCATGGACAGGTGATGGGAGAGAGAGGTCGTCCTGGCAGAAGGCGCTGGCACCACTCCCTCCTCGCCACACAGTTCAGTGGCTGCCATGTGCCTGGATATGGCGTCACCAGGACAGTGAGCTCCTGCCTCACACAGGCAGCCGCAGACTCAGCCGATGGTAGAGGAGGAAGGGGGAGGCGAGTGAGCGAGGACATGCTGGGGCCAGAGGAGCTGGAGGAAGACCAGCATAGCTGCGGAAGTGGAGAGGAATGAGACACTGGGGTCTGGGCCGGGACTGGGGCCAGGGGGCCTGGTTGGTTGTCCTCCAGAAGCTCGGCAGAGGCCTCGCTTTGTCCTTCCCAGAGAGTGGGCATGGCTGGAGGCACGTGCAGCAGGCAGGAATCAGGGAGCAGTGGGGAGCCGGGCCGGCCCAGCAACGGTATGGTGGCTGGGCCACGCCAGCGACAGTGGTGCTGGAGCGGCCATGAGCTCAGTGGACTCGGTGACCCCTGGCTGAGCTTGCAGGGAGAAGCAGGCACTGGTGAGGCTGTCGTGAGGAGCACGGGGTGGGGGGGAACCTGTGGAAGGTTCTGGGCTTGTTCTGGCCACAGCAAGCATCGGGTAGAGACATCAGCCTAAGGCAGAGGAGAAGAAACTGGAGTTTAGGAGCCGTGGCACGTGGCACAGGGGAAGGGCTAGAGCCTTCCAGCAGGCGGCAGCCAGAGCAGTGAGAGCCAGCCCTGCGGAGTGCCAGCAAGAGGCGGAGGGAGGAGGAAAGCAGCACATTGATGCCCGCAGGAGGAGGGTGGTGTGCAAGGTGCAGCTGGACACGAACACAGTCAGCTGGACTTAGGGACATGGAGTTGAGAGACCGTGGTGGGGGAGTAAGGTGAGAAGTCGGGAGGAAGCACAGGTGGCCGTGAGCTCAGGAGGCGGCGCTGACGCTCAGTGCCCACCCCGATGGCCCAAGCAGACACATGCGGGGTGCTCCTGGCTGCATCTCTTGGTGAGTCACACGAGCCGGAGACGCTGTCCTGCCCCTCCCCAACCCTTAGCTCCAAGATTCCTTTAGGAAGGGCTGGGCTGAGACCTCTCAGGCGTCTCTCTGTCTCCATTCTCGCCTGTCCTCTCCCTGTCCTCCTACACCTCTGCTGCCTGGCATACCTTCCATGCATGGTCCAGTGCCAGCTGCCCCAGATGACACACAGGCCTATCCCTCACTCGATCTCCATGTGGCTCAGACACACGATTTAACCCCTGCTTCACTTGCCTGGCCAGAGGAGGACAAGGACCTTTCTCCGAGCCTGGTCAGGAATGCCTCGTGAAGTCAAGGCCCTGGAGGGGTGTCTGGTCACTAGCGACTCTCCAAATGGAAAGGACACCCTCAGCACCACCAAGCATATGACACAGCCCCCAGACCACCTGGCTCCTCCCATGGGAGAGGCATTTTCCTATCCCTCCTGGCCACAGCCTTGTCCCCCCACCCACCCCCCGAGTCCCAGGAAACCTCAGCCCCTCTTGCTCCAAAGAGCTTCATTCCATCTGCCTGCTGCCAGCTGTGTAGAGATGTGGTCCCCTTCGGCTGAAAACCTGGACATCTCGTCTGAAAATTGAAGGCTAACAAAGAGAAGGCTGAAGTGCAGGAATTAGTTATGATGGACATAAATTGAACTTTAATAGAGATGTACGTGGCGCGGAGCCAGTGTACTCAGTCAGAAGAAAGGGAGTAATTAAAAGTTAACGAGTTTAGAAATGTCATGATCCGCTGGGAGGGATGGAGGAGGAGTGCCCCGCCCCCGTGCGCTGTCCTTCCCCTGGACCCAAGGCTGGCTGGTCCACTCCTGGAGGCCCAGGGAGGCAGACAGCTTGCAGAGCCCCCTCTGCGCCTACGGGGTGTACTTTCTCCAGTGAGGGTGACAGCACAGTTTGAAGGGCATCTCCGTCTGTAGCCCTGTACTGCCCATGAGGGCAGCAACAGGTAGGACAGGGTTTTCCTGGCACTATGGAGCTTGGGGAGGAAAGTACTTGGCCATGGGGGACCAGCTGTGCACTGAGGGCTTTGGTGGCATCGCACATCTTCAGCCTTGAGATGCCAGTGGCCACCCCCTGCTGATAACTCAAAATGTCTCCAGGCACTGCCTAATATACCTGGAGACTGTGGTATATGGACTGTGGTATTTCATTAAGAGCCAGTGTGTTACAGCCGGGCGCTGGTGTCCCACGCATCTACCAGCAGGAACCAGAGCTGCCTTTCCATGCATGAATGTCCTGCCACACTGGAGTCAGCATCCTAGTGTGGCACAGGTACACTGGCCGGGCACAAGAGGGACAGAGCTGCGGCCCACCCTTGGGCCCCTGTCAGGGGCCTCTCCAGCCCCTTCTCTTTCCACAGCAACCCAAATAGCTGGTACTTCCTGTTATGCAAGGTGGCCTTTACGGAGACTACCTTGAGCCTCAGCGTGGATGAGCAGGGCAGGTGCAGCACCTCATCCCGCACCTGTGAAGGTGCAGGCTCAGAGAGCCCGAGCACCTGGGCCAGCTTGGAGCCCACCCTCATTCCCCACTGTGTAAGCGTTTACCCAGGCCTCTTCTGGGCAGTCCTACTATGGTGGGAGGGCGCAGGCCGCCAGTGGGAGAGGACACAGGGTGTGCACATGGACCTTGGCCACCTGTAACACCCACAACCCAGCCCTCAGTATTCCCTACCATGCCCCTGAACTCCAGCCCATCCACCCACTGAAACCTGCTCTGTTTTTACAGGTTATACATGGACCAGAGGGGCCCTAGCCCTGCTCCAAGTCTGACATTAGTGCAGAAAAAGCCGGAGGAGGTGGATGGGAGGGAGGGAGGTGAGGGGAGCGCCTCAGAAGGTCAGGGCTCATGGTGGGCAGCAAGAACACAGCTGCACCTGTGCCTTGGCTGGATGTAGCAATGATTCTGTCAATTAAGACTAATAAGATCAGAGCAGAAGAGGACAGGCAAACAAGGAGGCTAAGGTCTCAACACCTCAGTTGGCTTGGTTTCCATAGCAACCTGTTTTCTTCCCCTTTCCCTACTGGGTCTGGGGGAAAACAATGGGGTCCCTACTCCCAAGGGTGAGCAGATGGAGTGGCTCCCAGCTTATGGATGCAGGAACAGAGGTCCGGAGAGGTCAAGGGAGGTGTCCAGAGGCACGCTGCAAATCGGGGTGGGACCGAGATCGTGGGTGTCCACAGCGCGGAAGTCTGGAATGCGCAGGTGCGTGCACCCAAGCCGCGGTCTCTGTCTCCCACCCTCATTGACTCCCACTGGCAACTGGTGCTTTCTGCACGGCCAGTCCCAGCAACCTGGACACTGAGGCTGCGCCCTCAGACTCCCCAGCCCATGCAGCGCAAAACATGTGCATCAGTACTCACGGCCACCCTTCTCAAAAGGCTCCCGAGGAACAGCTCTTCCCTGATGAGCTCAGGCTATTTATTTTCCACCACGAGAAATTTTAACAGGCAAATTAAGATGGGTTGGCTCATTCATCACCTGAAATTGGCATTTTTGGATTGGATCCAAGTCTTTGGTAACCGTCACCCAGAGACAGGGACAGGGCGCGGGAGGCCACAGAGCAGTGGGAAGCAGCAGCGGCCACATGTGCTTCTGATCTGGCTGGATGGACACGAGGTGATGAGTGTTGTGTCCAGCTGCCTCCATCCTCTTCACACACACACACACACACACACACACACACACACACACACCCCATCCCTGGGCTGGAAGGCTATCTCGCCCTCAGACTCTCCGTGCGCCTCCTCCCAGGGTGTCTTGCTTCCCACACTCTAGCCCTCAACCCCCACTAACCAGATCTGAGGAGCTGGTGATGACCTTGTTTCCCTGGGCTACTGCCCCTGTTACGGTTTGTGTCTAGGTGTCCCCCCAAAGCCTCATGCCTGTCACGGGGCAGCTTCTAGAATCTGTAATTGAGTGGAAATGGGCACTGCACCTCCCCATCCCAAGGGCAGGTGATCTGCATTTCAGTGTAAGGGCGGAAGAGCAGTGAGCTGTTTGAGCTGCTGCCACCTCTCCCTGGGCTCTTTTGCTCTTAGCCTGCTGCCATGAAAGGCTGCCCTCTGCCATGTGCCTCTCTGCCTTGGAGCCAGCCGAGTACGGCCTGAAACCTCCAGTAACTGTGAGCTAAATAAGCTTTTCCTTCCCAAATTTTGAGTGTTGGGTATTTGTCCCAGCAGCGAAAGAAGAGTAACTGAGACAGCCCCCTCAGATCCCTCCCTCAGCCCCATCCCTGGGCATTCTCCAGCACTTCTTCCCATGTCTCCCCTCTCCAGCAGGTGGAGGAGGTGGGCCTCTCATCCCTGAACTTCTGCCTCCCAGAGGCTGCATGCCTCAGTTTCTCTTCTCTCACTGCTGGGAAAAATACCCAACACCTAAAATGAAGGAAGGAAAAGTTTATTCAGGTTGTGGTTAGTGAAGGTTTCAGTCCATACTCAGCTGGCTCCAAGGCAGAGCAACACGGGGCAGAGAGCAACTTTTCACGGGCAGGCAGAGAGCAAAGGCAAGTCACAGCAGCAGCTCAGGCAGCTAGCTAGCCTCTTTCCCCTCCTTACATGGCAATCCAGAGTTCTCAGTTGTACTAGGACACTCACCCATAATCCCAGCACTGGATCAAGAATCAATCACAGGGCTGGGGATATGGCTCAGCAGCTTAAATGCTTGCCTGGTAAGCACAAGGTCCTGAGTTTGATCCCTGTATTAGTTACTTTTTGCTCGTTGCCGGGACAAATACCCAACACTCAAAATGAAGGAAGGAAAGGTTTATTTAGCTCACAGTTTGTGGAGGTTTCAGTCCATATTCAGTTGGCACAAGGCTGAGTGGAGCACGGTGGAGAGAATCCAGTTCAAGGCGGCAGAACAGCAGCAAAATGGTGGCAGAGGCAGCCAACCAA